>JAPZIH010001131.1:0-22500 GCA_027410445.1 Discoglossus pictus
GTTACTCCTGTCACTGTCTCTCTTGTACTGTGTCCCTCCTAGCACTCTTATGTCCCTCCTGTCTCTCTGTCTGTGTCCCTCCTGTCTCTCTCTCTGTCCCTCCTGTCTCTCTTGTCTGTGTCCCTCCTGTCTCTCTGTCTGTGTCCCTCTGTCTCTGCTCTGCTGTCTCTGTCCCCTTCTGTCTGCTGCTCTCATGTTCTGTGTCCCTCTTCTCTCTCTGTCTGTGTCCCTACTGTCTCCCTCTCTCTTTGTGTCCCTCCTGTCTCTCTCTATCTGTGTCCCTCCTGTCTCTCTCTGTCCTGTGTCCCCCTGTCTCTCTGTCTGTGTCCCCTCCTGTCTCTCTCGGTCTGTGTGTCCCTGTCCTGTCTCTCTCCGGTCCCTCCTTGTCTCTCTCTGTCCCTCCTGTCTCTCTCGTGTCCCTCCTTGTATCTCTCGTCCCTCCGGTACTCCTATCTGTGTCCCTGTCTCTGTCTCTCTATCTGTGTCCCTCCTGTCTCTCTATCTGTGTCCCTCCTGTCTCTCTCTATCTGTGTCCCTCCTATCTCTCTCTATCTGTGTCCCTCCTGTCTCTCTCTCTCTCTGTGTTACTCCTGTCACTCTCTCTCTGTGTCCCTCCTGTCTCTATCTGTGTTACTCCTGTCACTCTCTCTCTCTGTCTGTGTCCCTCCTGACTCTCCCTGTCTGTGTCCCTCCTGTCTCTCTCTGTCCCTCCTGTCTCTCTATCTGTGTCCCTCCTGTCTCTCTCTCTCTGTGTTACTCCTGTCACTCTCTCTCTCTGTCTGTGTCCCTCCTGTCTCTCTCTGTCCCTCCTGTCTCTCTGTCTGTGTCCCTCCTGTCTCTCTCTCTCTGTGTCCCTCCTGTCTCTATCTGTGTTACTCCTGTCACTCTCTCTCTCTGTCTGTGTCCCTCCTGACTCTCCCTGTCTGTGTCCCTCCTGTCTCTCTCTGTCCCTCCTGTCTCTCTATCTGTGTCCCTCCTGTCTCTCTCTCTCTGTGTTACTCCTGTCACTCTCTCTCTCTGTCTGTGTCCCTCCTGTCTCTCTCTGTCCCTCCTGTCTCTCTGTCTGTGTCCCTCCTGTCTCTCTCTCTCTGTGTCCCTCCTGTCTCTATCTGTGTTACTCCTGTCACTCTCTCTCTCTGTCTGTGTCCCTCCTGACTCTCCCTGTCTGTGTCCCTCCTGTCTCTCTCTGTCTGTGTCCCTCCTGACTCTCCCTGTCTGTGTCCCTCCTGTCTCTCTATCTGTGTCCCTCCTGTCTCTCTCTGTGTTACTCCTGTCACTCTCTCTCTCTGTCTGTGTCCCTCCTGACTCTCCCTGTCTGTGTCCCTCCTGTCTCTCTCTGTCCCTCCTGTCTCTCTGTCTCTGTCCCTCCTGTCTCTCTGTCTGTGTCCCTCCTGTCTCTCTATCTGTGACCCTCCATCCATGTCCTTCCTGTCTCTCTCTCTGTCCCTCCTGTCTCTCTGTCTGTGTCCCTCCTGTCTCTCTCTGTCCCTCCTGTCTCTCTCTCTGTGTCCCTCCTGTCTCTCTCTCTCTGTGTTACTCCTGTCACTCTCTCTCTGTGTCCCTCCTGTCTCTATCTGTGTTACTCCTGTCACTCTCTCTCTCTGTCTGTGTCCCTCCTGACTCTCCCTGTCTGTGTCCCTCCTGTCTCTCTCTGTCCCTCCTGTCTCTCTGTCTGTGTCCCTCCTGTCTCTCTCTCTCTGTGTTACTCCTGTCACTCTCTCTCTGTGTCCCTCCTGTCTCTATCTGTGTTACTCCTGTCACTCTCTCTCTCTGTCTGTGTCCCTCCTGACTCTCCCTGTCTGTGTCCCTCCTGTCTCTCTCTGTCTGTGTCCCTCCTGACTCTCCCTGTCTGTGTCCCTCCTGTCTCTCTGTCTGTGTCCCTCCTGACTCTCTCTGTGTTACTCCTGTCACTCTCTCTCTGTCTGTGTCCCTCCTGTCTCTCTCTGTCTGTGTCCCTCCTGTCTCTCTGTCTGTGTCCCTCCTGTCTCTCTCTGTGTTACTCCTGTCACTCTCTCTCTGTCTGTGTCCCTCCTGTCTCTATCTGTGTCCCTCCTGACTCTCCCTGTCTGTGTCCCTCCTGTCTCTCTTGTCTCTCTTTCCCTCCAGGCTGTCTCTTTCACCTCAGTCCCCAGCATGTCTGCCGGTCCCTCCCCAGGGAGGAGTTGAGGGCAGCAGGGGGGAGGTGTTGAGAGCAGCCGGGGGAGGAGTTAAGAGCGGCGAGCAGGCAGGAGGAGTTGTGAGTTGTGCGAGCCCGCAAGCGTGAGCAACGGCTCGAGCGGGCTCGTATGCTCACAACTATATATATTATCCTCGCCATATGGGATACAAGGTGCTCGGATTTACTATATTCATTATGTTACGAGCATTTACACGATGTTATTGTAAATAGCCGGTTTGCTAAAATGTAACCAGGAAAACGAGGCTCTACAGCAGTGTCAGACCTACTGCTGGTGCAGTAGGTGCAAAGCACCAGGGCCTCCATAAGGATAGGGGTCCTGTGCTACTGACCGTAAATGATAAATTATATTTTAATAGGTGACGATGGCAGATAATTACTATGGGCCTCATTCTATTATCGGCCGTAAATCGGCCGTAAGGCTGCGATTCCTTGCGAGGGTTCAGTTAACTCGCGATTCTATTATACGGCGCCGCAAGGATCTCATCTTACGGCCGGCCGCATATCTTGGAACCGGCCGTAAGATCTGAAATATAAAAACTCAAAAATAAATTCAAGCCTGCACTGTACAGCTCTGTAAATGCTAGGGATCATATTGGGGGACATGAGGATTAAAAGGAACCCCCTCTCAAGCTTGCACATCAGCCCAAACCCAAGTTCAAATTAACTGTTTATTTGCCGGCTGCGGCGTGGGCGGGTCTGAGGTGCTCCAAGCACTCTGGACTTTTTACATGTATATTTTACGTATATTAAAAATAAAATATTTTACGGATTTGAGTACAGGATAATTATGTGCTATTTTTTCTAACACCTAAAATCCCTTTATAGTCTTCTCAAAGTGCAGGATGGCTTTATTTGGGCTATTTTATGTGCTTAATTGGTGCTAGCGAGACCTCTTTCCTGCAAGTAAGCTGCGGCTCGTTTTTAGCCTTGCAGAGAGGGTTCCCGGAGCAATTGAATTGCAAAACTCTTGCTGCCGTTTTAGATCAAAGGCTTTCCTCTGGCGCGAGCGGCCGCAAGAGATAGCAAGGCACCGGCCGCAAGCCTGCCGGAGCCTCCGGCCGGAGGGGAATAGAATAGCAGAATA
Source organism: Discoglossus pictus (assembly GCA_027410445.1). Taxonomy (NCBI): domain Eukaryota; kingdom Metazoa; phylum Chordata; class Amphibia; order Anura; family Alytidae; genus Discoglossus; species Discoglossus pictus. The sequence goes on from JAPZIH010001131.1 coordinate 3,264, forward strand.
GCTTGCGGCCGGTCCTTGCGGCCCCGCAACGGCTGCGGCCGATAATAGAATGAGGCCCTAAATAGGTGATTACCAGAGGGGCGGTCGGATCATTTACATAGATTTTTGGCAGTTTTATTGATGCCAAGGGATTTATTAAGTTGCAAGGGGGCCCCCAAATTATTTTGCGCCGGGGCCCTCTATTCACTATCTCCGGTCCTGCTCTGCTGAATACAATAAAAATTAAAAAGATTTTATCTCCCTGGAGCCAAAAATTTCACCTTGGGTAAATCTGTATTTTTTTCCTTAAAATCCAAGAATATTATAAAAAATGTGTTTAAAAAAAAGTCAGGATTATTTTTGCTACAAAATCTCCTTCTGTGTCTTGCTCCTCCTCGTGGTAACTGGCTAAGCAAACACAGGTTTAAACCATCTCTGTCCCACTGACCTTCTCAGACTTGCCTTATTACACGTTATCCCTAAATTGTTTTGGGTGATTTTCTTGTAAAATTTCCAAACTTTAGCTCATTCATTTCATGCAAATCTTTCCCAATGTCCTGTGTTCAGTTTAACCCTTTCCTCTGCACCTGGACGGAGTGTCAGCTCCTCGGACACAGTCTGTATACGGCCAGCCTTTGTTATCCGACTGACCCTTTCCCGAGTCCTGCTTTCTATCAGAATCTGCTGTGCAAATGTGCATCTCACGTAGTAAAATCCCCGAAGCGGCTTCCAAAGGAACATACAGAACCAGTTTTTCTTTTTTTTAATCAGAAAAATGTGTATGTTTAAAGACAAAAGGGGGAGGGGTGCGGTGGAATTTGCCTCGTCGTTACCAGCTCTGCCATATTATGAGCGCTATACGTTTGGATGGAGTCAGGATTACTTATGGGATGTCCTTATAGAGCCCCGGAGCCCCGGTCGGAGCCGGCCCCACACTCACATGTAAACTGATCCGTGGTGTGTTCTCAGGAATTTCATTGGCTTTGGTGAGTGGCAGCGTTGGCCACAGAGCACGGGCTAACGTACAGTCCTCACCAAACCTTCTCGTCTCTTCCCAGGCGATGATCCCCACTGACCTGAATCTTAGAGAAATGGAGACAAGACGCAGGGAGGGAAGCCAACACAAGTGACCTGAAGAATTTCTTGGTTTTTGGGCAAGAAACAAAAGGAACTGGTTTGTTTTTTTCGCCTTGAGAGGATTCATGTTTTAATCAGCCAATTAAGACAGAGCCAAGACTTTTTTTCATCTGGAGGTGCTGTCCCCATCTGTACAAGGTCCAACATTGGAAGACAGTTCCTTATCTTGGGAGTTGTGTTATTTTTGGCAGTCACTCGTCAGACTCTGGCTGGTTGTTGTCTTCTGCTGGTCCTTAGTAGAAGAATCAGACGTTGTCCTGAGAAGAACGCTTGTGTTTGGTGTTGGCTGGTAAGATGGAGCTTCTCGGTGCCATGTTGCTGGCTGGCATGGTTGGACTGTTGAATGGATGCCAACTACCCCATGACTGGAGACCACAAACGGAGTCGTGCAGAGCCGAGCTGGTGGAGACGGTTGTGTTTGCCAAGGTGTTGGCTCTTCACAAAGACACTTATAGTGTGTACAACTACCTGCCCTGGCAGTACGACTCGGACCTCTTCTACTCGGCTGAGATTGAGATGTTGTGCGACCAGGGCTGGGGGAGCATGTTGGAGGTACCAGCTGGATCCAGGGTCAACATCACAGGACTGGGGTACTTTCCGTGCCATTCCTACACCGTGATGGAGAACAATTCATACTACTTCTTCCTAAGGTAATCTAATGTTCCTAAGTGTTGCGTCTTGGCCAACCAGTAATCCAAATCTCATTAGGCACTTAATCCACTTACATTTCCCTTTCAACTGGACATAGACTTAAAGGACATGTATTTAAAGGGACGCTGCAGTCAGGTATTTTTAGTATCGAGTATTAGCAAGCTTTGTAGTGACCTCTTTATCTATTTCTGCAACTGTACGCCTCGCCATCTCCATTGTTTCTAGTGCCTCCCCTACCTGTGAGTCTTTGCTTCTTGTCAAGTAGGTGGGCACCTTGAAGGCTGAGATGGTAACGACATATAATTGGTAGATTGATTTTATTTTTTACAGTTCTAAAAATATTTTGCCAATTACTATTTCTAGTTCTCAGAGCGCTGGACATAGGCGCTGGCCCTTTAAACACAGCAAGGGTCCGAGTTATTGCAGAAGATAAAACAGGACATGAGAATAATAAGAATAATGACAACTCGAAGCCTCTGTAATTACCCCAGAATTATGCTGTGACCCCAATTATAATCAGCAGATGTGTTTTATATGTTAGTTCTATTGTTCTTTTTCACTTATTGTCATGTAGAGGGATTGTGCGGTCGTGAGCTCAGGGGGTGGATGTGTGACACATGTGGATACTTTAATGCTTTGCAAATAATTATTTAAACTAATTAAAAATTATTAATGTAAAAAACATTAACAAAGAAGTGGAGGGGGGGGGGGATTGGGATTTAAACTCAAGACGTAGAACCCAAAGCCAGTGACTGTGACCCCGGCGCCATTTCTCTGGTGAATATGGAAATTAGTAAAGTCACATCTAATCCGCGCGACGTCGCAGACGATCCTCATTATCTGTGGAGGTTCTGGGGATGTTCAGACAATAACAAGATGATCCCACATGGGCGCCAAGCCTCTACCTGATGGTATATTTTTAGTGTGATTGTTGGGAGAACATGTAATGAACACGCCAAGCAGTGGCGTTGTATGTTTAGCTGTCAGTGAGATGTCTTCCAGTCTCCTTCCTCTCCCACGGGCATTAGAGAGCTAGAAGGGGCTCATGTTATGACAGCAGACATAAAGCGTCTTGGAACAGACAAGATTTAGTGTCTTAGACCTTATTTGACTTTTATGGCTCGAGGCATCGACATGGGAGTTATTCTCAGTGTGTGACGTTCCATTCAATGCCTATGTCATTCTCTGTAGCCTATGGACAATGGTGGAGCCAGGAAGTGGCAGACCCAGGGGCAAAATTATCTGGGGGCCCCTAGTGCCACCACTCAGGTAGGGGGTCAACAAGAAGCAACAAGTATTCTATACAGATCATCTTCCTATACAAATATTATTTGCCCCTCTCCCCTAATAATTTAATAATTAATAAAGTACAGCCTGTAATGTATTACCTATTATATGCAATAATGCTTCTGGATACTTTGAATGCAGAGTAAAATGTATCTTCTACAATGGAAATGTGGCTGCTAAAATGCCAGTGCCTTTGATAAGACTAATGGAAAGCTCATTAGTTTATAATGACAGATCACAGTAAAGTACAATCACATGTAAAAAGCTAAATATTAAACAGCTTCTTGGTCCACATACAGATTCCTCAGGAGGAGCATGAGATGATCTGGTTCTTCCATCTCTTTAAGGACATGCCACATTTTGTTGTGATCCACACAGTCAGAGGCTTTAGAACAGTCTATGAAGCAGAAGTAAATGTTTTCTTGAACTCTCTGCTTTCTCTATTATCCAGCGGACATTGGTGATTTGATCTCTTGTACCTCGGCTTGCACATCTGGTAGTTCCTGGTCCATATATTGTTGGACTCGATCTTGTAGAATCTTAAAGTATTACCTTGCTGGCATATGAAATAATTGGAGCACTCTTTGGCACTGCCTTTTTTGGGGGATTGGGGTGTAGACTGACCTTTACCAGTCTATTGGCCATTGTTGAGTTTTCCCAATGTGTTGGCATAAGGCAAGTAACACTTTCACAGCATCATCATGTAGAATTTTGAATAGTTCAATTGGGATTCCATCAACTCCTGCAGCCTTATTATCAGCAAGACATCCTAGGGCCCATCTCACTTTGCTCTCCAAGATGTCTGGCTCATTGGACAAACTATTGAGGTCATTAGATCAGATCCTTCTTGTATACATCTTCAGTGTATTCCTGCCACCTCTTCTTTATCTGATCTTCTGTTGAGTCCCTACCATTTTTGCCTTTTAGGTTCCATATTTTCTTGAAGAGATCTCTTGATTTACCCATTCTCTTATCTTCTTCAATCTCTTTATATCCCATTGTAGAAAGTCTCCTTGTCTCTTCTTGCTCCTCTGGAATTCTGCATTCAGTTGGACAAATCCTTTTCTTATCTCCACTGCCTATCGCTTTTCTTCTTTCCTGGCTACTTTCAAAGCCTCATCAGAAGCCAGTTTGACTTCTTAGTCTTCTTTCTTTTAGGGATATTCTTTGTTGCTGTTTCCTTGATAATGTTGCAAACCTTGGTCCAAAGTTTTTCAGGCATTCTGTCTTCCATGTCTAGTTCTTCAGGCATTCTATCTTCCATGTCTAGTTCTTCAGGTATCCTGTTTTCTAGGTCTACTTCTTCAGGTATCCTGTTTTCTAAGTCTACTTCTTCAGGCATCCTATCTTCTAGGTCTACTTCTTCAGGCCTTCTATCTTCCATGTCTAGTTCTTCAGGTATCCTATTCTCTAGGTCTACTTCTTCAGGCATCCTATCTTCTAGGTCTACTTCTTCAGTCCTTCTATCTTCCATGTCTAGTTCTTCAGGCATTATATCTTACATGTCCAGTCCTTTAGGCATTTTATCTCCCATGTCTACTTCTTCAGGCCTTCTATTTTCCATGTCTAGTTCTTCAGGCATTCTATCTTCCATGTCTAGTTCTTCAGACATTCTATCTTCCATGTCTAGTTCTGCAAGTATCCTATTTTCTAGGTCTGCTTCTTCGGGCCTTCTATCTTCTAGGTCTACTTCTTCAGGCCTTCGATCTTCCATGTCTAGTTCTTCAGGTATCCTATTCTCTAGGTCTACTTCTTCAGGCATCCTATCTTCTAGGTCTACTTCTTCAGGCATTCTATCTTCCATGTCTAGTTCTTCAGGTATCCTATTTTCTAAGTCTACTTCTTCAGTCATTCTATCTTCCATGTCTACTTCTTCAGGCATCCTATCTTCTAGGTCTACTTCTTCAGTCAATCTACCTTCCATGTCTACGTCTTCAGACCTTCTATCTTTCATGTCTAGTTCTTCAGGTATCCCATTCTCTAGGTCTACTTCTTCAGGCATCCTATATTCTAGGTCTACTTCTTCAGGCATTCTATCTTCCATGTCTAGTTCTTCAGGTATCCTATTTTCTAGGTCTACTTCTTCAGGCATCCTATCTTCTAGGTCTACTTCTTCAGTCATTCTATCTTCCATGTCTACTTCTTCAGACCTTCTATCTTCCATGTCTAGTTCTTCAGGTATCCTATTCTCTAGGTCTACTTCTTCAGGTATCCTATCTTCTGGGTCTACTTCTTCAGTCATTCTATCTTCCATGTCTACTTCTTCAGACCTTCTATCTTCCATGTCTAGTTCTTCAGGTATCCTATTCTCTAGGTCTACTTCTTCAGGCATTCTATCTTCCATGTCTAGTTCTTCAGGTATCCTATTCTCTAGGTCTACTTCTTCAGGCATTCTATCTTCCATGTCTAGTTCTTCAGGTATCCTATTTTCTAAGTCTACTTCTTCAGGCATCCTATCTTCTAGGTCTACTTCTTCATGCATTCTATATTCCATGTCTACTTCTTCAGGCCTTCTATCTTCCATGTCTAGTTCTTCAGGTATCCTATTCTCTAGGTCTACTTCTTCAGGTATTCTATCTTTCATGTCTAGTTCTTCAGGCATCATACTTCCATGTCTAGTCCATTAGGCATTTTATCTCCCATTTCTACTTCTTCAGGCCTTCGATCTTCCATGTCTAGTTCTTCAGACATTCTATCTTCCATGTCTAGTTCCTCAGGCCTTCTATCTTCCATGTCTAGTTCTGCAGGTATCCTATTTTCTAGGTCTACTTCTTCAGGCCTTCCATCTTCTAGGTCTACTTCTTCAGGCATTCTATCTTCCATGTCTAGTTCTTCAGGTCTTCTATCTTCCATGTCTAGTTCTTCAGGTATCCTATTCTCTAGGTCTACTTCTTCAAGAATCCTATCTTCTAGGTCTACTTCTTCAGGCATTTTATCTTCCATGTCTAGTTCTTCAGGTATACTATTTTCTAGGTCTACTTCTTCAGGCATCCTATCTTCTAGGTCTACTTCTTCAGGCATTCTATCTTCCATGTCTAGTTCTTCAGGTATCCTATTTTCTAGGTCTACTTCTTCAGGCCTCCTATCTTCTAGGTCTACTTCTTCAGTCATTATATCTTCTGTGTCTACTTCTTCAGACCTTCTATCTTCCATGTCTATTTCTTCAGGTATCCTATTCTCTAGGTCTACTTCTTCAGGCATCCTATCTTCTAGGTCTACTTCTTCAGTCATTCTATCTTCCATGTCTACTTCTTCAGACCTTCTATCTTCCATGTCTAGTTCTTCAGGTATCCTATTCTCTAGGTCTACTTCTTCAGGCATTCTATCTTCCATGTCTAGTTCTTCAGGTATCCTATTCTCTAGGTCTACTTCTTCAGGCATTCTATCTTCCATGTCTAGTTCTTCAGGTATCCTATTTTCTAAGTCTACTTCTTCAGGCATCCTATCTTCTAGGTCTACTTCTTCATGCATTCTATATTCCATGTCTACTTCTTCAGGCCTTCTATCTTCCATGTCTAGTTCTTCAGGTATCCTATTCTCTAGGTCTACTTCTTCAGGTATTCTATCTTCCATGTCTAGTTCTTCAGGTATCCTATTTTCTAAGTCTACTTCTTCAGGCATCCTATCTTCTAGGTCTACTTCTTCATGCATTCTATATTCCATGTCTACTTCTTCAGGCCTTCTATCTTCCATGTCTAGTTCTTCAGGTATCCTATTCTCTAGGTCTACTTCTTCAGGTATTCTATCTTTCATGTCTAGTTCTTCAGGCATCATACTTCCATGTCTAGTCCATTAGGCATTTTATCTCCCATTTCTACTTCTTCAGGCCTTCGATCTTCCATGTCTAGTTCTTCAGACACTCTATCTTCCATGTCTAGTTCCTCAGGCCTTCTATCTTCCATGTCTAGTTCTGCAGGTATCCTATCTTCTAGGTCTACTTCTTCAGGCCTTCCATCTTCTAGGTCTACTTCTTCAGGCATTCTATCTTCCATGTCTAGTTCTTCAGGTCTTCTATCTTCCATGTCTAGTTCTTCAGGTATCCTATTCTCTAGGTCTACTTCTTCAAGCATCCTATCTTCTAGGTCTACTTCTTCAGGCATTTTATCTTCCATGTCTAGTTCTTCAGGTATACTATTTTCTAGGTCTACATCTTCAGGCATCCTATCTTCTAGGTCTACTTCTTCAGGCATTCTATCTTCCATGTCTAGTTCTTCAGGTATCCTATTTTCTAGGTCTACTTCTTCAGGCCTCCTATCTTCTAGGTCTACTTCTTCAGTCATTATATCTTCTGTGTCTACTTCTTCAGACCTTCTATCTTCCATGTCTAGTTCTTCATGTATCCTATTCTCTAGGTCTACTTCTTCAGGCATCCTATCTTCTAGGTCTACTTCTTCAGTCATTCTATCTTCCATGTCTACTTCTTCAGACCTTCTATCTTCCATGTCTAGTTCTTCAGGTATCCTATTTTCTAGGTCTACTTCTTCAGGCATTCTATCTTCCATGTCTAGTTCTTCAGGCATTCTATCTTCCATGTCTAGTTCTTCAGGTCTTCTATCTTCCATGTCTAGTTCTTCAGGTATCCTATTCTCTAGGTCTACTTCTTCAGGCATCCTATCTTCTAGGTCTACTTCTTCAGGCAATCTATCTTCTAGGTTTACTTCTTCATGCATTCTATATTCCATGTTTACTTCTTCAGGCCTTCTATCTTCCATGTCTAGTTCTTCAGGTATCCTATTCTCTAGGTCTACTTCTTCAGGTATTCTATCTTTCATGTCTAGTTCTTCAGGCATCATATCTTCCATGTCTAGTCCTTTAGGCATTTTATCTCCCATTTCTACTTCTTCAGGCCTTCGATCTTCCATGTCTAGTTCTTCAGACATTCTATCTTCCATGTCTAGTTCCTCAGGCCTTCTATCTTCCATGTCTAGTTCTGCAGGTATCCTATTTTCTAGGTCTACTTCTTCAGGCCTTCAATCTTCTAGGTCTACTTCTTCAGGCATTCTATCTTCCATGTCTAGTTCTTCAGGTCTTCTATCTTCCATGTCTAGTTCTTCAGGTATCCTATTCTCTAGGTCTACTTCTTCAGGCATCCTATCTTCTAGGTCTACTTCTTCAGGCATTTTATCTTCCATGTCTAGTTCTTCAGGTATACTATTTTCTAGGTCTACTTCTTCAGGCATCCTATCTTCTAGGTCTACTTCTTCAGGCATTCTATCTTCCATGTCTAGTTCTTCAGGTATCCTATTTTCCAGGTCTACTTCTTCAGGCCTTCTATCTTCCATGTCTAGTTCTTCAGGTATCCTATTTTCTAGGTCTACTTCTTCAGGCATTCTATCTTCCATGTCTAGTTCCTCAGGCCTTCTATCTTCCATGTCTAGTTCTTCAGGCCATCTATCTTCCATGTCTACTTCTTCAGGCATTCAATCTTCCATGTCTAGTTCTTCACACCTTCTGTATTCCATGTCTAGTTCCTCAGACATTCTATCTTCCATGTCTACTTCTTCAGGCATTCTGTCTTCCATGTCTAGTTCTTCAGGCATTCTGTCTTCCACGTCTACTTCTTCAGGCATTCAATCTTCCATGTCTAGTTCTTCACGCCTTCTGTATTCCATGTCTAGTTCCTCAGACATTCTATCTTCCATGTCTACTTCTTCAGGCATTCTGTCTTCCATGTCTAGTTCTTCAGGCATTCTGTCTTCCACGATTACTTCTTCAGGCATTCAATCTTCCATGTCTAGTTCTTCACGCCTTCTGTATTCCATGTCTAGTTCTTCAGACATTCCATCTTCCATGTCTAGTTCGTCACGCCTTCTGTATTCCATGTCTAGTTCTTCAGGCATTCCATCTCCTGAGTCTAGTTCTTCAGACATTCTATCTTCCATGTCTAGTTCATCACGCCTTCTGTATTCCATGTCTAGTTCTTCAGACATTCTATCTTCCATGTCTAGTTCCTCAGGCCTTCTATCTTCCATGTCTAGTTCTTCAGGCCTTCTATCTTCCATGTCTAGTTCTTCAGGCCTTCTATCTTCCATGTCTACTTCTTCAGGCATTCTATCTTCCATGTCTAGTTCTTCAGGTCTTCTATCTTCCATGTCTACTTCTTCAGGCATTCTATCTTCCATGTCTAGTTCTTCACGCCTTCTATCTTCCATGTCTAGTTCTTCACGCCTTCTGTATTCCATGTCTAGTTCCTCACGCCTTCTATATGCCATGTCTAGTTCCTCAGGCATTCTATCTTCCCTGTCTAGTTCCTCAGACATTCTGTATTCCATGTCTAGTTCCTCAGGCATTCTATCTTCCATGTCTAGTTCTTCAGGCATTCTGTCTTCCATGTCTAGTTCTTCAGGTCTTCTATCTTCCATGTCTAGTTCTTCAGGTATACTATTTTCTAGGTCTAGTTCTTCAGACATTCTATCTTCCATGTCTAGTTCCACACGCCTTCTATATGCCATGTCTAGTTCTTCAAGCCTTCTATCTTCCATGTCTAGTTCTTCAGGTGTCCTATTTTCTAGGTCTAGTTCTTCACGCCTTCTATCTTCCATGTATAGTTCTTCAGGTATACTATTTTCTTGGTCTAGTTCTTCAGGCATTCTGTCTTCCATGTCTAGTTCTTCAGGTCTTCTATCTTCCATGTCTAGTTCTTCAGGTATACTATTTTCTAGGTCTAGTTCTTCAGACATTCTATCTTCCATGTCTAGTTCTTCAGGTATACTATTTTCTAGGTCTAGTTCTTCAGGCCTTCTATCTTCCATGTCTAGTTCTTCAGGTATAATATTTTCTAGGTCTAGTTCTTCAGACATTCTATCTTCCATGTCTAGTTCCTCACGCCTTCTATATGCCATGTCTAGTTCTTCAAGCCTTCTATCTTCCATGTCTAGTTCTTCAGGTGTCCTATTTTCTAGGTCTAGTTCTTCACGCCTTCTATCTTCCATGTCTAGTTCTTCAGGCCTTCTATCTTCCATGTCTAGTTCTTCAGGTATACTATTTTCTAGGTCTAGTTCTTCAGGCCTTCTATCTTCCATGTCTAGTTCTTCAGGTATACTATTTTCTAGGTCTAGTTCTTCAGGCCTTCTATCTTCCATGTCTAGTTCTTCAGGCCTTCTATCTTCCATGTCTAGTTCTTCAGGTATACTATTTTCTAGGTCTAGTTCTTCAGGCCTTCTATCTTCCATGTCTAGTTCTTCAGGTATACTATTTTCTAGGTCTAGTTCTTCAGGCCTTCTATCTTCCATGTCTAGTTCTTCAGGCCTTCTATCTTCCATGTCTAGTTCTTCAGGTATACTATTTTCTAGGTCTAGTTCTTCAGGCATTCTATCTTCCATGTCTAGTTCTTCAGGTATCCTATCTTCCATGTCTACTTCTTCAGGCCTTCTATCTTCCATGTCTAGTTCTTCAGCCCTTCTATCTTCCATGTCTAGTTCTTCAGGTATACTATTTTCTAGGTCTACTTCTTCAGGCCTTCTATCTTCCATGTCTAGTCCCATACATCTGTTCTTTACCCCACTGGGCATATTATTCATATCTTTTTTTCTGATGGTTTTCCCAGAGGGGCCACATATCCTAAGCTGTCAGTTCCCGGCCCCTCTTCCAGCGTAGTTTTCTTACCTGAAGTAATGCGGTTACTTCTTCTTCTTCTTCTTCTTAGATAGGTAATCTGATCACATAGATATATTTGTGGCGTTTTATTGACCCCCAGGCGCACCTACCTTGTATTAGGGCCCCACATGACCTGACATTGGGGCCCTACTTCCAGCCTCTGTTATTATTCTTACTAAGACATCTTGACATTTGATACTCACTCAAGGAGGAATGGAGAGCTTCCTCAAATAAACATCTGGGGACCCCCAAGGAGCCCCCAGACCTCAGGGCACACTGACAGGTCTTGTACACAGCCCACTGGGAGCCCACTGGGAGCCCACTCACTAAAGCTGCACCGGGAGCTCGCGAGACCGTAACGAGCTAATAAAAAAAATGGGAATTTAATGAGCTGCGTCCAGTAAAGTAAATGTCTGACACGCGGCTGAGAGGGATTGTGGGTAAATGATCCGGTCTGTATCGCGTATTATTTATAGAACTTAGCGTTACTTGTGTGGATAATAATGGATGTGGATTGTCAGAAAATAAGAAATACAAGAACAAGAGGTCATGTTAGAAGTAAGGTGTACTTTACAGGAGGTAGATAAGTGGCTCTGCCTTCTAGCAGAAGTGGTAATGACTTAAGGAAATAAAGCATGCTTGGGATACCCATAAGGTTACCTGAGAATTCATTAAAAAAGGAATCTCTCAATGTAGTGGGTATAAGGAAGCTCTCAGGGTAGTGGGTAGAAGGAAGCTCTCAGGGTAGTGGGTAGAAGGAAGCTCTCAGGGTAGTGGTATAAGGAAGCTCTCAGGGTAGTGGGTAGAAGGAAGCTCGCAGGGTAGTGGTATAAGGAAGCTTTCAGGGTAGTGGGTAGAAGGAAGCTCTCAGGGTAGTGGGTATAAGGAAGCTCTCAGGGTAGTAGGTATAAGGAAGCTCTCAGGGTAGTGGTATAAGGAAGCTCTCAGGGTAGTGGGTATAAGGAAGCTCTCAGGGTAGTGGTATAAGGAAGCTCTCAGGGTAGTGGTATAAGGAAGCTCTCAGGGTAGTGGGTAGAAGGAAGCTCTCAGAGTAGTGGGTATAAGGAAGCTCTCAGGGTAGTGGTATAAGGAAGCTCTCTGGGTAGTGGGTAGAAGGAAGCTCTCAGGGTAGTGGTATAAGGAAGATCTCAGGGTAGTGTGTAGAAGGAAGCTCTCAGGGTAGTGGTATAAGGAAGCTCTCAGGGTAGTAGGTATAAGGAAGCTCTCAGGATAGTAGGTAGAAGGAAGCTCTCAGGGTAGTGGTAGAAGGAAGCTCTCAGGGTAGTGGTATAAGGAAGCTCTCAGGGTAGTAGGTATAAGGAAGCTCTCAGGGTAGTGGGTATAAGGAATCTCTCTGTGTAGTGGGTATAAGGAAGCTCTCAGGGTAGTGGGTATAAGGAAGCTCTCAGGGTAGTGGGTAGAAGGAAGCTCTGAGGGTAGTAGGTATAAGGAAGCTCTCAGGGTAGTGGGTAGAAGGAAGCTCTCAGGGTAGTGGTATAAGGAAGCTCTCAGGGTAGTGGGTATAAGGAAGCTGTCTGGGTAGTGGGTAGAAGGAAGCTCTCAGGGTAGTGGTATAAGGAAGCTCTGAGGGTAGTGGGTATAAGAAAGCTCTCAGGGTAGTAGGTATAAGGAAGCTCTCAGGGTAGTAGGTATAAGGAAGCTCTCAGGGTAGTGGGTAGAAGGAAGCTCTCAGAGTAGTGGGTATAAGGAAGCTCTCAGGGTAGTGGGTATAAGGAAGCTGTCTGGGTAGTGGGTAGAAGGAAGCTCTCAGGGTAGTGGTATAAGGAAGCTCTGAGGGTAGTGGGTATAAGGAAGCTCTCAGGGTAGTGGTATAAGGAAGCTCTCAGGTAGTGGGTATAAGGAAGCTCTCAGGGTAGTGGGTAGAAGGAAGCTCTCAGGGTAGTGGGTAGAAGGAAGCTCTCAGGGTAGTGGTATAAGGAAGCTCTGAGGGTAGTGGGTATAAGGAAGCTCTCAGGGTAGTGGTATAAGGAAGCTCTCAGGGTAGTGGGTAGAAGGAAGCTCTCAGGGTAGTGGTATAAGGAAGCTCTCAGGGTAGTGGGTAGAAGGAAGCTCTCAGGGTAATGGTAGAAGGAAGCTCTCAGGGTAGTGGTATAAGGAAGCTCTCAGTGGGTAGAAGGAAGCTCTCAGTGGGTATAAGGAAGATCTCAGGGTAGTGGGTAGAAGGAAGCTCTCAGGGTAGTGGGTTTAAGGAAGCTCTCAGGGTAGTGGGTAGAAGGAAGCTCTCACGGTAGTGGGTTTAAGGAAACTCTCAGGGTAGTGGGTAGAAGGAAGCTCTCAGGGTAGTGGTATAAGGAAGCTCTCTGGGTAGTGGGTATAAGGAAGCTCTCAGGGTAGTAGGTATAAGGAAGCTCTCAGGGTAGTGGGTATAAGGAAGCTGTCTGGGTAGTGGGTAGAAGGAAGCTCTCAGGGTAGAAGGAAGCTCTCAGGATAGTGGTATAAGGAAGCTCTCAGGGTAGTGGGTAGAAGGAAGCTCTCAGGGTAGTGGTATAAGGAAGCTCTCAGGGTAGTGGTATAAGGAAGCTCTCAGGGTAGTGGGTAGAAGGAAGCTCTCAGGATAGTGGTATAAGGAAGCTCTCAGGGTAGTAGGTATAAGGAAGCTCTCAGTGGGTATAAGGAAGCTCTCAGGGTAGTGGGTATAAGGAAGCTCTCTGGGTAGTGGGTATAAGGAAGCTCTTAGTGTAGTGGGTATAAGGAAGCTCTCAGTGGGTATAAGGAAGCTCTCAGTGGGTATAGCGCTTTTGGGTGCAAAGTTGGTCATTTTCTCTTACTACTGGCACATTTCCATCTTCTCTAAAACATGTCATAGTTATACCCACCCTCAAATACCCTCATCTGACTCTGACCTATCTCTACCGCCCTATCTCTATCTCCCTATCTCTATCTCCCTATCTCTCTGCCCTATCTCTCTGCCCTATCTCTCTGCCCTATCTCTCTGCCCTATCTCTCTGCCCTATCTCTCTGCCCTATCTCTCTGCCCTATCTCTACCGCCCTATCTCTATCTCCCTATCTCTCTGCCCTATCTCTCTGCCCTATCTCTCTGCCCTATCACTCTGCCCTATCACTCTGCCCTATCTCTCTGCCCTATCTCTCTGCCCTATCTCTACCTCCCTATCTCTCTGCCCTATCTCTACCGCCCTATCTCTACCTCCCTATCTCTCTGCCCTATCTCTACCGCCCTATCTCTCTGCCCTATCTCTACTGCCCTATCTCTCTGCCCTATCACTCTGCCCTATCACTCTGCCCTATCTCTCTGCCCTATCTCTCTGCCCTATCTCTACCTCCCTATCTCTCTGCCCTATCTCTACCGCCCTATCTCTACCTCCCTATCTCTCTGCCCTATCTCTACCTCCCTATCTCTCTGCCCTATCTCTACCGCCCTATCTCTACCTCCCTATCTCTACCTCCCTATCTCTCTGCCCTATCTCTACCGCCCTATCTCTCTGCCCTATCTCTCTGCCCTATCTCTACCGCCCTATCTCTCTGCCCTATCTCTACTGCCCTATCTCTACCGCCCTATCTCTCTGCCCTATCTCTACTGCCCTATCTCTACCTCCCTATCTCTCTGCCCTATCTCTACCACCCTATCTCTATCTCCCTATCTCTCTGCCCTATCTCTCTGCCCTATCTCTCTGCCCTATCTCTCTGCCCTATCTCTACCGCCCTATCTCTATCTCCCTATCTCTCTGCCCTATCTCTCTGCCCTATCACTCTGCCCTATCACTCTGCCCTATCTCTCTGCCCTATCTCTCTGCCCTATCTCTACCTCCCTATCTCTCTGCCCTATCTCTACCGCCCTATCTCTACCTCCCTATCTCTCTGCCCTATCTCTACCGCCCTATCTCTCTGCCCTATCTCTACTGCCCTATCTCTACCGCCCTATCTCTACCTCCCTGTCTCTCTGCCCTATCTCTACCTCCCTGTCTCTCTGCCCTATCTCTACCACCCTATCTCTACCGCCCTATCTCTACCGCCCTATCTCTACCACCCTATCTCTACCGCCCTATCTCTACCGCCCTATCTCTACCACCCTATCTCTACCTCCCTATCTCTACCGCCCTATCTCTACCTCCCTATCTCTCTGCCCTATCTCTACCGCCCTATCTCTCTGCCCTATCTCTACCGCCCTATCTCTACCGCCCTATCTCTACCTCCCTGTCTCTCTGCCCTATCTCTACCTCCCTGTCTCTCTGCCCTATCTCTACCACCCTATCTCTACCGCCCTATCTCTACCGCCCTATCTCTACCACCCTATCTCTACCACCCTATCTCTACCGCCCTATCTCTACCGCCCTATCTCTACCACCCTATCTCTACCGCCCTATCTCTACCGCCCTATCTCTCTGCCCTATCTCTCTGCCCTATCACTCTGCCCTATCACTCTGCCCTATCTCTCTGCCCTATCTCTCTGCCCTATCTCTACCTCCCTATCTCTCTGCCCTATCTCTACCGCCCTATCTCTACCTCCCTATCTCTCTGCCCTATCTCTACCGCCCTATCTCTCTGCCCTATCTCTACTGCCCTATCTCTACCGCCCTATCTCTACCTCCCTGTCTCTCTGCCCTATCTCTACCTCCCTGTCTCTCTGCCCTATCTCTACCACCCTATCTCTACCGCCCTATCTCTACCGCCCTATCTCTACCACCCTATCTCTACCGCCCTATCTCTACCGCCCTATCTCTACCACCCTATCTCTACCTCCCTATCTCTACCGCCCTATCTCTACCTCCCTATCTCTCTGCCCTATCTCTACCGCCCTATCTCTCTGCCCTATCTCTACCGCCCTATCTCTACCGCCCTATCTCTACCTCCCTGTCTCTCTGCCCTATCTCTACCTCCCTGTCTCTCTGCCCTATCTCTACCACCCTATCTCTACCGCCCTATCTCTACCGCCCTATCTCTACCACCCTATCTCTACCACCCTATCTCTACCGCCCTATCTCTACCGCCCTATCTCTACCACCCTATCTCTACCGCCCTATCTCTACCGCCCTATCTCTCTGCCCTATCTCTACCGCCCTATCTCTACCGCCCTATCTCTACCTCCCTGTCTCTCTGCCCTATCTCTACCTCCCTGTCTCTCTGCCCTATCTCTACCACCCTATCTCTACCGCCCTATCTCTACCGCCCTATCTCTACCACCCTATCTCTACCACCCTATCTCTACCGCCCTATCTCTACCGCCCTATCTCTACCACCCTATCTCTACCGCCCTATCTCTACCACCCTATCTCTACCGCCCTATCTCTACCGCCCTATCTCTACCACCCTATCTCTACCGCCCTATCTCTACCGCCCTATCTCTACCGCCCTATCTCTACCACCCTATCTCTACCGCCCTATCTCTACCTCCCTATCTCTCTGCCCTATCTCTACCGCCCTATCTCTCTGCCCTATCTCTACCGCCCTATCTCTACCGCCCTATCTCTACCTCCCTGTCTCTCTGCCCTATCTCTACCTCCCTGTCTCTCTGCCCTATCTCTACCACCCTATCTCTACCGCCCTATCTCTACCGCCCTATCTCTACCACCCTATCTCTACCGCCCTATCTCTACCGCCCTATCTCTACCACCCTATCTCTACCGCCCTATCTCTACCACCCTATCTCTACCGCCCTATCTCTACCGCCCTATCTCTACCACCCTATCTCTACCGCCCTATCTCTACCGCCCTATCTCTACCATCCTATCTCTACCTCCCTATCTCTTCCGCCCTATCTCTTCCGCCCTATCTCTCTGCTTCCCCTGGCTTCCAAACTGCTGGGGCGCCTCGTCTACCAACTTTATTTCCTCTAACTCCCTTCTTGGCACCTTCCAATCCGACCCAACACTCCACTGAGACATCTCTCACTAAGGTCACCAATGACCTGCTTACCGCCAAGTCAAAAGGTCACTTCTCAATTCTTCTTCTTCTAGATCTCTCTGCTGCCTTTGACACTGTCGACCACCCACTTCTACTCCATATCCTCTTCTCCCTGGGTATTCGAGACACTGCCCTCTCGTGGTTCTCATCATACCTACAAAATCGATCTTTCAG
This sequence comes from Discoglossus pictus, assembly GCA_027410445.1. NCBI lineage: Eukaryota > Metazoa > Chordata > Amphibia > Anura > Alytidae > Discoglossus > Discoglossus pictus. Next base: position 19,969 of record JAPZIH010001131.1, read on the forward strand.
TGTCTCCTTCTCCAACACCTCTTCTTCTCCGTTGGTGTACCCCAAGGATCAGTCCTTGGCCCCCTCCTCTTCTCCATCTACACTTCCTCACTTGGCACCATAATAAACTCTTTTGGGTTTCAGTACCATCTCTATGCAGATGACACCCAAATCTACCTCTCCGCACCAGATCTATCCCCCTCTCTTCTAACACACGTCTCCAACTGCCTCTCTAGTATATCCTCTTGGATGTCCACCCACCATCTCAAACTCAACATGTCTAAGACTGAACTCCTTATCTTCCCTCCCTCTCGCACTGTGTCAACTCCTCACGTCTCTCTCACTGTCAGTAACGACATCATCACCCCCTCCCCCCAAGCCCGTAGTCTTGGAGTTCTACTGGACCCCGCTCTGTCTCATCCCTCACAAACAATCACTAACTAAATCTTGTCTTCTCCATCTAAAAAACATCTCCAGAACTCATCACTTTCTTACACAAGACACAACTAAAATCCTTATACACTCTCTCATCATCTCTCGACTGGACTACTGCAACTCGCTTCTTGTTGGCCTCCCCACCACCCGACTGTCTCCACTACAATCCACAATGAGTGCCTCTGCTAGTCTCATCTTCCGTACACAAGGCTCTGTGTCGGCGTCACCTCTCTGTCATCCCACTGGCTTCTCGTAGCCTCAAGAATAACATTTAAAATCTTGACCCGAACTTACAAAGCTCTCAACAATAACGCACCCCCTTACATCTGTGCTCTCATCTCCAAATACTCCCCCACACGCCCTCTTCGTTCTGCTAATGACCTTCTTCTTTCTACAACTCATCACCTCCTCTCACCCCCGCCTCCAGGACTTTTCTCGTGCTGCCCCTAGTCTCTGGTACTCCTTGCCTCGCTCCACCAGATTATCCTCCTGCCTCAAAACATTTAAAACCTCACTTAAAACTCATCTCTTTAAAGCAGCGTATCCCCTTCCACCCTAAGACGCTCATCACCTCTTTCTCCCTCCTTTACCTCTCACTATACCTTAGATTGTAAGTCTGTGAGTTTCTATACCACAAGGTACTTTAGGGAAAGCGCCATGGACATTGGATCCGAGGCTCACAGACAGCGCCGTCCTTGTCTTGCTATGTTTTAATTTGAACTTATCTTATGTTCAGCGCTACGGAATATGTTGGCGCGTTATAAATAAACGATAATAATAATAATAATAATAATACCGAGGGTCTGATATTTACACACAGTGGGCAATTTGGTAGAAAATTCACTTTATTACATTTTTTTGCAGGTCCTTCCCTGTAGGTCTCAGTCTGACCCTAATGTCGGGGGGCGAGTGGTAGAGATGTGATTAGTTATACTTAGTTACTAGTTACTAGTTATAGGAAGTTACATGGTCCAGTCACATTATTATGACTAATATCCCAAATAACCGCTGTGCGCAGCATGGACAGCAGCTAGATGGTGTGATAGTGAGTCAATAAGATGCTGGAAGGTTGGCAAGGGTATCTGGGGCCCCGCAGACTGCGGTGTATCCAACATCTTCTGAAGAGTCCAAGGTGGAGGATCCTTACGTGAACATGGCGATCGAGGTGGTCCCACAGGTTCTTGATGGGGTTCAAGTCTGGGGAATTTGGAGGCCAGGGCAGTACTTGGAAGTCTTCATCGTGCTCCTCCTACCAGTCCAGGACACTTCTGGCCATAAGACATGGTGCATTCTCCTGCTGGAAGATCCCATCCGCTCCTGGGAAGACATATATGGGTGTACCTGATCTGCAGGATGGATAACCCAATAGGTTGAGAGCTTCTTCCAAAGGTATGAGAGGACCCAGACAATGACAAGAAAACATTTCCCAGACCATAACGCTGCTGCCACCAGCTCGTGTCCTTCCAATCCATAGAGCAGAAAATGTGACTCATCAGAGAAGGCAACCCTTTGCCAATCAGAAGAGGTCCAATTTTGGTATTGTTGTTCAAATTGAAGCGGTTTCTGATGATGACCCCTCGTCAGCATGGGCGCAGTGACCAGGCGTGTGCTTCGGAGACCCATACATAACGGGGTTGGCTGTACTGTTGTTTTAGACACGTCGGGTCGCCCCCTGGTTCTTTATACCCCCGACATTGAGAGCTCACCTGTACGAACTCGCAAAAATACGACCTTAACGGCCGAACCGCGCAAAGTGGAAAACATAAAAAAAAACACTAAATACGCACAAAAGTTAAATAAAAACCTTACCCACAGCAAGGGGGGGGGGGGGCACCCGGCGGGGGAGGGGGGGCACCCAGGACACAAAGTACATCAGAGCGGACCTTACAATGACAGCAAAAGCGCCTCTGATAACAAAATATACACCAATCGAGAGGCTTGCAATGAGCGCCGAAACATCTCACACGACCAAAACACTTACTGTCTGTGGCAAACAGCATTACCTGCCTTACAATTTTATTGCCCCGTCATTTTTGACAGGCAAGTCGCTAGTATAATCCTAAAGGTGACGGTTGTCCAGTCACGAGACACTTTAACCGCAGCAGCGCGTGAACGGGT
>JAPZIH010001131.1:45000-58431 GCA_027410445.1 Discoglossus pictus
TCATTGCAAGCCTCTCCCCTGGTGTACTTTTAGTCCTCTGAGCACCCTTGGCGCTCATTGTGAGCCGCACGCTGGATGCCTTTGGCGTTTATTTTGCGATCCTGTCGCGTTGGACCTTTTTTCGTTCTCTATATGTATTTTGTATGATAATGAAATAATTAATAACATCATAAATGAATATACTTTACCTATTTGTAAGTAATATGCAGGAAGCATTGGCTGAAGAGCTGACAATCTGTTTGATGTCCTGCATACAATGTCGGTTTGCAGTTTGTGGAGCTGAGGTGTAAGTGTCAGCAATGTGCGCAGTGTGTAGTGTAAATAGGCCGCGTGCGCAAACCGTTTAGCTGTATAATTGTGCAGTTTGTAATGGTAATGTTATTAGTTGGTAGTTAGTGTTGTAAAATGGCGGCGATTTGCGTCCTCCCTAATAGTGTATTTTATACCCCGTACAGTCTTGTGTAGAAGTCTCATGTGTCTGGCGTTTTTTTGCGTGTGTATTGGTCGTGTAGGTTGCATGCGCGAGCGCAAAGCGTTTGTTTAGGTGTGTAATTCTGCATTTTGGATTGGTTAGTGGCGGCGATTGTCTATGTGCTACGCGGGTGTGGAGCGTTTAGCGTCCTCCCTAATAGTGTATTTTATACCCCGTACAGTCTTGTACAGAAGTCTTATGTGTGTGGCGGGTTTTAGCGGGTGTTTTGGTCGTAGCCCCTTTTTTTTTTTTTTTTTTTAAGCTGCCATTTTTTTTGTTGCTTAGACAATTTTCGAGTGGCGAAACTCTGCAAATTCAACTTAAATTCACGTTCCACCTCACTCCCAGACGTCCTGGCTGCCCCCCCCCCGTGCATGTGTGATGCTTTTGTATGTTTTGGGTGGGGGGGGTTGTGTTTTTCGGGTGCGCGGTTCGGCTGTTAACTTCGTATTTTGTTTTCTGTAAGTGGCGGTTTCCTTGTCAAAGTGTTACGTGCCGTAATTTTTGTGCTTGTTTTCTGTGGATCTGTAGTCCCGGGTCGTAGGTATGATGCTTAAATCGTGCGGGGTCGTAGGGATGAGCACCTATGGCGCTCATCTCCACCAGCTCAGTGAGCGCCTTTGGCATTCCCTGCCAATGTCGTATGGTCGTAGGGATGAGCACCTATGGCGCTCATCTCCACCAGCGCATGGAGCCTTGCGAGGGCCACAGTTGTAAGATTGCGTTACCAGCGTTTTTTGGCAAGCCGCGCTGCTCAGAACTATATATGCGATTAATGATTTCTTTTTATAGGAATTTATTTGCATTAATGACTGAATATTTAACCCTTCAGTAACCAGCAATACCGGTCACTCCCAGCGTGGGTGGGGGCATCACAATAATGGAGAGATAAGGGCCGCGAGTGATCGCCGCAAACACTAAGTCCGGCTGACAGTTTTCGCCTTCGTTGCTAAATCAATAATTTGGATCAAAGTTAAAACAACGTAGCGGAGTAAATGTGCAGAAATCCCTGAGGAATGCGGCATAATCCCCCGTCACTGCTCTGGGGGGCACACGCTAATCCCAATAAGATGCATGCTGCCCACTGGGCAGGAAAATCTCAGAGCCCCAGGGAGTCACGAGAGGAGGCGAGCCGCCGGACATCGCGCCACATGTGAGGCCGGCCTACGCTTTGTATCATACATTTCAAAGAGCTTTTTCAGAAAAATATATTTGACAAACCAACGATCTGAAGTATGGAAAACTTACTTTTGGTTTCGAAATTAAACTCATTTGCATGTCCCCACCCAGTTTCCCAGAATGCAGTGCAATAACTGTAGTTTCAAAATTCTGAGCAGGAGTTTCAGAGACTAGGGGCAGCACGAGAAAAATGCTGGAGGCGGGGGTGAGAGGAGGTGGCACAGTTGTAGAAAGAAGAAGGTCGTTAGCAGAACGAAGAGGGCGGGCGGGGAGTATTTGGAGATGAGCGCGAGGTGGGGGGCGTTATGTTGAGGGCTTTGTAAGTTAGGGTCATGATTTTACATTGTATTCTTGAGGCGAAGGGAAGCCGTGGGGTGACTGACATACGTGTGTATGTATATATATGTTTATATGTGTGTCTTTATATATATATGTGTGTGTAAAGCCTTTCCCGCTCGCGGTGCTCATCGTGAGCCCCGCGATGAGCGTTTTTGGAGCTCATCTCGTGGCTCGCAATGGGAGCCATTGACGCTCATTGCGAGCCTTTCTTCCCGCCTACTGTACGGGACGCTCATTGCAGGTTAGTTAACCTGCAGTTTTGTGCTTGTGAACGCCATGTGTCTCCCCCCGTCCCTTCTCGTGTGTCTCTGCTGATTGTTTGCGTGTTACTCGCTGAAGGCCGTTGGTTTTATATTCTAAGTCTGCGTGTTGGCGTTGTTGTGTGTTACTGTCTTCAGCATTTTGTACGTTTTGCACGCCTGGCGTTGCTGAGCCTCGTTTTCATGCTGTTTCAGAAATTTTGCGCTTTTCGTCAGCCATTTTTTTCCTCGCCTCTTGAGGCTCGCATGTGTGATGGCGCCGTAGGGCGAAGCGAGGCAAGCAGTTGAGGCATGTGGGAGTTACGACCTGTATGACTTTGGACCGAAACCCAAACATACAATGTGCACCTCGCAAAATTACGACTTTAACGGCCGAACCACGAAACTTAAAAGACATGAAAATAACAACAAATACGCCTTAAATTAACTTACACACTCACACACAGCGCAGGGGGAGAGGCAGGGAGCTGGGAGTCAGGTTGAAACTTAATTTGATGCATATTTGCCATTTTCACGATCAAAAATCGCCAAAGCTAAAAAAAATGGCTGCCGAAAAAACGCAAAATGACGAAAACGAGGCCCAAGGACGTAAAAGACAATGCAAGGCAGTAACACAACCCAAGGCAGTAACCCTCAAGCACCAGGCCTATAAACTACACCGGGGAGAGGCTTGCAATGAGCGCCGAAGGTACAGCATTCCCACTAGGCAGGTAGCTCGTGTGATTTTACCTTGATTTTGAAGACTTAAAATGTCCTTCAGATTGAATGAGAAATGAAAACCTGCGCTCTACTTTCAGACAATTAAGTTGTAACTTATTTGGGGCCTTCTGGAGCCGCGCGGTCCTAAATCCAGACTTCTGCGCTGCGACAAAACAAAATCCTTTTCCGCTTCTGAATTAGACTTTAATTTTGTGCAGCCAATCAGAAACTATACACAAGTATATTGGGTATTGCTGGGTGACGATGACTTCAGCGCCGCCGCCATTGTGTGTGCTTCAGAAAGTAGGAGCAGTGCTTGCAAAATACAATTGAAAGCCATGTTGAGCTGTCAAGCAGTCTTTCTGATCCACCCACAAAACAAGATAATTATATATTTTTTAATGAGAAATCAATGCATTTATTTATTGTTAACGCCCCGGGCGCAGTTTCTGATGCACTTTTGGCTGCATATAAAAAAAACATACTAGGCATGAATGCACAAAAAATAAGTGGCTTATCAATAATTAAACGCAATGAACTCTCATTAGCAAAACATTTCAAAATAGCAAACTTTACTCTAGGAAGTAGTTGTTATTACCTATAGTTCTATCTTGTATCTGAAGCCCTCTCTGTGTCACTTTAATGGCGGCTGCTATTATTATCTGTTATAAAACTATTTCAAATATGTGAAGTTTTTCCTAATTTATAGTGGTTGTTTAAACATTAAAACCACAGCGTAGTGGGCCGGATAGTGACCCGTGCTCGGCTTCCATCCTCCGTTACACAAGTACCAGGGGACCGGGGATTTGTCTCCTGATGTCGGATCTGTTTCCCATCACTGCGACTTGCTGCCAGGCCAGGAACCCGAGATCTTTTCCCCAAGGGGCCGGTAATAAGACGCGCGCTGATAGGAAGCACATGCAGGACTAACTCGCACAAGATGACGGCTTCCAGACAAAATATAAAGAAACTGGAAGAGCTCAAAACATGGGAGGAAATGCGTAAATCTGGTACTAGGTCTGCGCGCCAGTAAGGAGTCTTGGGCAGAGCTGCTTGAAGATGCCCCTGAGCCTTGTGTGTATTAGTGGGCAACATTAAAGAGCATCTTCATCTGAATTCAGCTCCAGACTATAAGGGGTTAATATTTCTGCCATTGCTCCTAAGCATTCACACCAAGACTCACATTCAGCTTCGCACTGCGCAGAGTAACCAAACTTCACATCACACTGCGCAGAGTAACCAAACTTCACTTCACACTGCGCAGAGTAACCAAACTTCACTTCACACTGCGCAGAGTAACCAAACTTCACTTCACACTGCGCAGAGTAACCAAACTTCACTTCACATTACGCAGAGTAACCAAACTTCACTCACACTGCGCAGAGTAACCAAACTTCACTTCACACTGCGCAGAGTAACCAAACTTCACTTCACACTGCGCAGAGTAACCAAACTTCACTTCACACTGCGCAGAGTAACCAAACTTCACTTCACATTCACTGCGCAGAGTAACCAAACTTCACTCACACTGTGCAGAGTAACCAAACTTCACTCACACTGCGCAGAGTAACCAAACTTCACTTCACACTGCGCAGAGTAACCAAACTTCACTTCACATTACGCAGAGTAACCAAACTTCACTTCACATTACGCAGAGTAACCAAACTTCACATCACATTACGCAGAGTAACCAAACTTCACTTCACACTGCGCAGAGTAACCAAACTTCACTTCACACTGCGCAGAGTAACCAAACTTCACTTCACACTGCAGAGTAACCAAACTTCACATCACACTGCGCAGAGTAACCAAACTTCACTTCACACTGCGCAGAGTAACCAAACTTCACTTCACATGCGCAGAGTAACCAAACTTCACTTCACACTGCGCAGAGTAACCAAACTTCACATCACATTACGCAGAGTAACCAAACTTCACTTCACACGCGCAGAGTAACCAAACTTCACTCACAGTACGCAGAGTAACCAAACTTCACTTCACACTGCGCAGAGTAACCAAACTTCACATCACACTGCGCAGAGTAACCAAACTTCACATCACACTGCGCAGAGTAACCAAACTTCACTTCACACTGCGCAGAGTAACCAAACTTCACTTCACACTGCAGAGTAACCAAACTTCACTTCACACTGCGCAGAGTAACCAAACTTCACTTCACATTACGCAGAGTAACCAAACTTCACTTCACACTGCGCAGAGTAACCAAACTTCACTTCACACTGCGCAGAGTAACCAAACTTCACTTCACACTGCGCAGAGTAACCAAACTTCACTTCACACTGCGCAGAGTAACCAAACTTCACTTCACACTGCGCAGAGTAACCAAACTTCACTTCACACTGCGCAGAGTAACCAAACTTCACTTCACACTGCGCAGAGTAACCAAACTTCACATCACACTGCGCAGAGTAACCAAACTTCACATCACACTGCGCAGAGTAACCAAACTTCACTTCACACTGCGCAGAGTAACCAAACTTCACATCACATGCGCAGAGTAACCAAACTTCACTTCACATTACGCAGAGTAACCAAACTTCACTTCACACTGCGCAGAGTAACCAAACTTCACATCACACTGCGCAGAGTAACCAAACTTCACTTCACACTGCGCAGAGTAACCAAACTTCACTTCACATTGCGCAGAGTAACCAAACTTCACTTCACATGCGCAGAGTAACCAAACTTCACTTCACACTGCGCAGAGTAACCAAACTTCACATCACATTGCGCAGAGTAACCAAACTTCACTTCACATTACGCAGAGTAACCAAACTTCACTTCACACTGCGCAGAGTAACCAAACTTCACACACATTACGCAGAGTAACCAAACTTCACATCACATGCGCAGTGTAACCAAACTTCACATCTGCGCAGAGTAACCAAACTTCACATCACACTGCGCAGAGTAACCAAACTTCACTTCACACTGCGCAGAGTAACCAAACTTCACTTCACACTGCGCAGAGTAACCAAACTTCACTTCACACTGCGCAGAGTAACCAAACTTCACATCACATGCGCAGAGTAAAATTTTCACACTGCGCAGAGTAACCAAACTTCACATCACACGCGCAGAGTAACCAAACTTCACATTCACACTGCGCAGAGTAACCAAACTTCACTTCACACTGCGCAGAGTAACCAAACTTCACTTCACATGCGCAGAGTAACCAAACTTCACTTCACATTACGCAGAGTAACCAAACTTCACTTCACACTGCGCAGAGTAACCAAACTTCACTTCACACTGCGCAGAGTAACCAAACTTCACTCACACTTACGCAGAGTAACCAAACTTCACTTCACACACACACTGCGCAGAGTAACCAAACTTCACTTCACATGCGCAGAGTAACCAAACTTCACTTCACACTGCGCAGAGTAACCAAACTTCACTTCACACTGCGCAGAGTAACCAAACTTCACATCACATTACGCAGAGTAACCAAACTTCACTTCACACTGCGCAGAGTAACCAAACTTCACTTCACATTGCGCAGAGTAACCAAACTTCACATCACACGCAGAGTAACCAAACTTCACATCACACTGCGCAGAGTAACCAAACTTCACTCACACTGCGCAGAGTAACCAAACTTCACTTCACACTGCGCAGAGTAACCAAACTTCACTTCACACTGCGCAGAGTAACCAAACTTCACATCACATGCGCAGAGTAACCAAACTTCACTTCACACTGCGCAGAGTAACCAAACTTCACTTCACACTGCGCAGAGTAACCAAACTTCACTTCACACTGCGCAGAGTAACCAAACTTCACTTCACATTACGCAGAGTAACCAAACTTCACTTCACACTGCGCAGAGTAACCAAACTTCACATCACACTGCGCAGAGTAACCAAACTTCACTTCACATTACGCAGAGTAACCAAACTTCACTTCACACTGCGCAGAGTAACCAAACTTCACTTCACACTGCGCAGAGTAACCAAACTTCACATCACACTGCGCAGAGTAACCAAACTTCACTTCACATTACGCAGAGTAACCAAACTTCACTCACATTACGCAGAGTAACCAAACTTCACTTCACATTACGCAAGTAACCAAACTTCACATCACATTACGCAGAGTAACCAAACTTCACATCACACTGCGCAGAGTAACCAAACTTCACTCACATGCGCAGAGTAACCAAACTTCACATCACATTGCGCAGAGTAACCAAACTTCACATCACATTGAGAGTAACCAAACTTCACTCACACTGCGCAGAGTAACCAAACTTCACTCACACTGCGCAGAGTAACCAAACTTCACATCACAGTACGCAGAGTAACCAAACTTCACTTCACACTGCGCAGAGTAACCAAACTTCACTTCACATTACGCAGAGTAACCAAACTTCACATTCACACTGCGCAGAGTAACCAAACTTCACTTCACATACGCAGAGTAACCAAACTTCACTTCACACTGCGCAGAGTAACCAAACTTCACTTCACATTACGCAGAGTAACCAAACTTCACTTCACACTGCGCAGAGTAACCAAACTTCACTTCACATTACGCAGAGTAACCAAACTTCACTCACACTGCGCAGAGTAACCAAACTTCACATCACATGCGCAGAGTAACCAAACTTCACTTCACACTGCGCAGAGTAACCAAACTTCACTTCACACTGCGCAGAGTAACCAAACTTCACATCACACTGCGCAGGTAACCAAACTTCACTTCACACTGCGCAGAGTAACCAAACTTCACTTCACACTACGCAGAGTAACCAAACTTCACATCACACTAAGAAAAACACTGCGCAGAGTAACCAAACTTCACATCACACTGCGCAGAGTAACCAAACTTCACTCACACTGCGCAGAGTAACCAAACTTCACTCACATTACGCAGAGTAACCAAACTTCACATCACACTGCGCAGAGTAACCAAACTTCACATTCACACTGCGCAGAGTAACCAAACTTCACTTCACACTGCGCAGAGTAACCAAACTTCACACTGCGCAGAGTAACCAAACTTCACATCACACTGCGCAGAGTAACCAAACTTCACTTCACATGCGCAGAGTAACCAAACTTCACTTCACACTGCGCAGAGTAACCAAACTTCACTTCACACTGCGCAGAGTAACCAAACTTCACTTCACACTGCGCAAGTAACCAAACTTCACTTCACATTACGCAGAGTAACCAAACTTCACATCACACTACGCAGAGTAACCAAACTTCACTTCACATTACGCAGAGTAACCAAACTTCACTTCACATTACGCAGAGTAACCAAACTTCACTTCACAGTACGCAGAGTAACCAAACTTCACTTCACACTGCGCAGAGTAACCAAACTTCACTCACACTGCGCAGAGTAACCAAACTTCACTTCACACTGCGCAGAGTAACCAAACTTCACATCACACTGCGCAGAGTAACCAAACTTCACATCACATTACGCAGAGTAACCAAACTTCACTTCACACTGCGCAGAGTAACCAAACTTCACTTCACACTGCGCAGAGTAACCAAACTTCACTTCACACTGCAGAGTAACCAAACTTCACTTCACATACGCAGAGTAACCAAACTTCACTTCACACTGCGCAGAGTAACCAAACTTCACTTCACACTGCGCAGAGTAACCAAACTTCACTTCACACTGCGCAGAGTAACCAAACTTCACTCACACTGCGCAGAGTAACCAAACTTCACTTCACACTGCGCAGAGTAACCAAACTTCACTTCACACTGCGCAGAGTAACCAAACTTCACTTCACACTGCGCAGAGTAACCAAATTCACTTCACACTGCGCAGAGTAACCAAACTTCACATCACACTGCGCAGAGTAACCAAACTTCACTTCACACTGCGCAGAGTAACCAAACTTCACTTCACACTGCGCAGAGTAACCAAACTTCACTTCACACTGCGCAGAGTAACCAAACTTCACTTCACACTGCGCAGAGTAACCAAACTTCACATCACACTCCGCAGAGTAACCAAACTTCACACACTGCGCCGAGTAACCAAACTTCACATCACACTGCGCAGAGTAACCAAACTTCACTTCACACTGCGCAGAGTAACCAAACTTCACTTCACACTGCGCAGAGTAACCAAACTTCACTTCACACTGCGCAGAGTAACCAAACTTCACTTCACACTGCGCAGAGTAACCAAACTTCACTTCACATTACGCAGAGTAACCAAACTTCACACACACACTGCGCAGAGTAACCAAACTTCACATCACACTGCGCAGAGTAACCAAACTTCACTCACATTACGCAGAGTAACCAAACTTCACTTCACATTACGCAGAGTAACCAAACTTCACTTCACACTGCGCAGAGTAACCAAACTTCACTCACATGCGCAGAGTAACCAAACTTCACATCACACTGCGCAGAGTAACCAAACTTCACTTCACACTGCGCAGAGTAACCAAACTTCACTTCACACTGCGCAGAGTAACCAAACTTCACATCACACTTACGCAGAGTAACCAAACTTCACATCACACTGCGCAGAGTAAGTAAACTTCTTACATCTGCGCAGAGTAACCAAACTTCACATCACATTGCGCAGAGTAATTACTCTGCAGAGTAACCAAACTTCACATCACACTGCGCAGAGTAACCAAACTTCACATCACACTGCGCAGAGTAACCAAACTTCACTTCACACTGCGCAGAGTAACCAAACTTCACTTCACACACTGCGCAGAGTAACCAAACTTCACTTCACACTGCGCAGAGTAACCAAACTTCACTTCACACTGCGCAGAGTAACCAAACTTCACTTCACACTGCGCAAGTAACCAAACTTCACTTCACATTACGCAGAGTAACCAAACTTCACTCACACTGCGCAGAGTAACCAAACTTCACTTCACATGCGCAGAGTAACCAAACTTCACTCACACTGCGCAGAGTAACCAAACTTCACTTCACACTGCGCAGAGTAACCAAACTTCACTTCACATGCGCAGAGTAACCAAACTTCACATCACACTGCGCAGAGTAACCAAACTTCACTTCACATTACGCAGAGTAACCAAACTTCACTTCACATTACGCAGAGTAACCAAACTTCACTTCACACATTACGCAGAGTAACCAAACTTCACATTCACACTGCGCAGAGTAACCAAACTTCACTTCACATTCGCAGAGTAACCAAACTTCACATTCACATTACGCAGAGTAACCAACTTCACATCACACTGCGCAGAGTAACCAAACTCACTTCACACTAATAAAACAACCAGAACACTGCGCAGAGTAACCAAACTTCACTTCACACTGCGCAGAGTAACCAAACTTCACTTCACACTGCGCAGAGTAACCAAACTTCACTTCACATTACGCAGAGTAACCAAACTTCACATCACACTGCGCAGAGTAACCAAACTTCACATCACATTACGCAAAATAACCAAACTTCACTTCACACTGCGCAAGTAACCAAACTTCACTTCACACTGCGCAGAGTAACCAAACTTCACTTCACACGCGCAGAGTAACCACCAAAACTTCACTTCACACTGCGCAGAGTAACCAAACTTCACATCACACTACGCAGAGCAGTAACCAAACTTCACTCACACTGCGCAGAGTAACCAAACTTCACTTCACACTGCGCAGAGTAACCAAACTTCACATCACACTGCGCAGAGTAACCAAACTTCACTCAATACAACTGAAATAAAACTTCACACACTGCGCAGAGTAACCAAACTTCACTTCACACGCGCAAGTAACCAAACTTCACTTCACATGCGCAGAGTAACCAAACTTCACTTCACACAGCGCAGAGTAACCAACTTCACTTCACACTGCGCAGAGTAACCAAACTTCACATCACACTGCGCAGAGTAACCAACTTCACTTCACACTGCGCAGAGTAACCAAACTCACTTCACACTGCGCAGAGTAACCAAACTTCACATCACACTGCGCAGAGTAACAAACTTCACTCACATTACGCAGAGTAACCAAACTTCACATCACATTACGCAGAGTAACCAAACTTCACTTCACACTGCGCAGAGTAACCAAACTTCACTTCACACTGCGCAGAGTAACCAAACTTCACTTCACACTGCGCAAGTAACCAAACTTCACATCACACTGCGCAGAGTAACCAAACTTCACATCACACTGCGCAGAGTAACCAAACTTCACTTCACACTGCGCAGAGTAACCAAACTTCACATTCACAATACGCAGAGTAACCAAACTTCACATCACATGCGCAGAGTAACCAAACTTCACTTCACAAACGCAGAGTAACCAAACTTCACTCACATACGCAAGTAACCAAACTTCACTTCACACTGCGCAGAGTAACCAAACTTCACATCACACTGCGCAGAGTAACCAAACTTCACATCACACTGCGCAGAGTAACCAAACTTCAACTTCACACTGCGCAGAGTAACCAAACTTCACATTCACACTGCGCAGAGTAACCAAACTTCACATTCACACTGCGCAGAGTAACCAAACTTCACTTCACACTGCGCAGAGTAACCAAACTTCAACTTCACACACATTACGCAAGTAACCAAACTTCACAATACGCAGAGTAACCAAACTTCACTTCACATTACGCAGAGTAAACCAAACTTCACTCACACTGCGCAGAGTAACCAAACTTCACTTCACACTGCGCAGAGTAACCAAACTTCACATCACACTGCGCAGAGTAACCAAACTTCACTTACACTGCGCAGAGTAACCAAACTTCACATCACACTGCGCAGAGTAATCCAAACCATCACTTCACATTACGCAGAGTAACCAAACTTCACTTCACACTTGCGCAGAGTAACCAAACTTCACATCACATTAACGCAGAGTAACAAACTTCACTTCACATTACGCAGAGTAACCAAACTTCACTTCACACTGCGCAGAGTAACCAAACTTCACATCACACTGCGCAGAGTAACCAAACTTCACATCACATTGCGCAAGTAACCAAACTTCACTTCACATTGCGCAGGTAACCAAACTTCACACACACTGCGCAGAGTACCCAAACTTCACTTCACATGCGCAGAGTAACCAAACTTCACTTCACACTGACGCGCGAGTAACCAAACTTCACTCACACTGCGCAGAGTAACCAAACTCACATCACACTGCGAGAGTAACCAAACTTCACATCACACTGCGCAGAGTAACCAAACTTCACTTCACATTACGCAGAGTAACCAAACTTCACTTCACACTGCGCAGAGTAACCAAACTTCACTTCACATACGCAGAGTAACCAAACTTCACATCACATTACGCAGAGTAACCAAACTTCACTTCAACATGCGCAGAGTAACCAAACTTCACACTGCGCAGAGTAACCAAACTTCACATCACACTGCGCAGAGTAACCAAACTTCACTTCACATACGCAGAGTAACCAAACTTCACTTCACATTACGCAGAGTAACCAAACTTCACTTCACACTGCGCAGAGTAACCAAACTTCACATCACACTGCGCAGAGTAACCAAACTTCACTTCACACACGCAGAGTAACCAAACTTCACTTCACACTGCGCAGAGTAACCAAACTTCACATCACACTTGCGCAGAGTAACCAAACTTCACTTCACACTCGCAGAGTAACCAAACTTCACTTCACACTGCGCAGAGTAAACCAACTTCACACTGGCAGAGTAACCAAACTTCACTTCAACACTGCGCAGAGTAACCAAACTTCACTTCACACTGCGCAGAGTAACCAAACTTCACTTCACACTGCGCAGAGTAACCAAACTTCCACTTCACATTACGCAGAGTAACCAAACTTCACTTCACACTGCGCAGAGTAACCAAACTTCACTTCACACTGCGCAGAGTAACCAAACTTCACTCACACGCGCAGAGTAACCAAACTTAACACTTCACACTGCGCAGAGTAACCAAACTTCACTTCACATTACTCAGAGTAAACCAAACTTCACTCACACTGCGCAGAGTAACCAAACTTCACTCACATACGCAGAGTAAACCAAACTTCACTTCACACTGCGCAGAGTAACCAAACTTCACACACTGCGCAGAGTAACCAAACTTCACTTACACTGCGCAGAGTAACCAAACTTCACTTCACACTGCGCAGAGTAACCAAACTTCACTTCACACTGCGCAGTAACCAAACTTCACTCTCACACTGCCAGAGTAACAAACTTCACATCACACTGCGCAGAGTAACCAAACTTCACATCACACAGTGCGCAGAGTAACCAAACTTCACTTCACACTGCGCAGAGTAACCAAACTTCACTTCACATTACGCAGAGTAACAAATTCACTTCACACTGCGCAGAGTAACAAACTTCACTTCACACTGCGCAGAGTAACCAAACTTCACTTCACATTACGCAGAGTATCCAACTTCACTTCACACTGCGCAGTAGTAACCAAACTTCACTTCACACTTGCGCAGAGTAACCAAACTTCACTTCACACT
>JAPZIH010001132.1:0-58403 GCA_027410445.1 Discoglossus pictus
TCTGCGCACATATAATCACATACATGTCACGGTGTGTATATGTGTGTCTGTGACTTTCCCATGTGTAATGTTCTGCGCACATATAATCACATACATGTCACGGTGTGTATATGTGTGTCTGTGACTTTCCCATGTGTAATGTTCTGCGCACATATAATCACATACATGTCACGGTGTGTATATGTGTGTCTGTGACTTTCCCATGTGTAATGTTCTGCGCACATATAATCACATACATGTCACGGTGTGTATATGTGTGTCTGTGACTTTCCCATGTGTAATGTTCTGCGCACATATAATCACATACATGTCACGGTGTGTATATGTGTGTCTGTGACTTTCCCATGTGTAATGTTCTGCGCACATATAATCACATACATGTCACGGTGTGTATATGTGTGTCTGTGACTTTCCCATGTGTAATGTTCTGCGCACATATAATCACATACATGTCACGGTGTGTATATGTGTGTCTGTGACTTTCCCATGTGTAATGTTCTGCGCACATATAATCACATACATGTCACGGTGTGTATATGTGTGTCTGTGACTTTCCCATGTGTAATGTTCTGCGCACATATAATCACATACATGTCACGGTGTGTATATGTGTGTCTGTGACTTTCCCATGTGTAATGTTCTGCGCACATATAATCACATACATGTCACGGTGTGTATATGTGTGTCTGTGACTTTCCCATGTGTAATGTTCTGCGCACATATAATCACATACATGTCACGGTGTGTATATGTGTGTCTGTGACTTTCCCATGTGTAATGTTCTGCGCACATATAATCACATACATGTCACGGTGTGTATATTGTGTGTCACACGCCTCCCCCACACACTGTGTGCTATCCTTTGTGTTTCTGCATCTCTCAGTTGCCTTGGAGACTGATCTGGTTTCCATGGAAACTGCATATGTTTGTAAAGTGGTACCTAGAGCAAGAGGCACGCCCCCTTCCCCAAGCCCCACCCACCACACTAGGCACACCCTCCACACCTCCACCCATCACTCTGCCCATCCTCTCACCCTCTCCGGTCTCTTTTGTTTCTCACCCATTGATCCTCTGACAACTCAACAGCAAATTTACTAAAATTGGAACCAAACAGAGGAGATGATCTGCCCCCCCCCCCCACCCCCCGCACACTCCATGTATAATCCCCCCATCTGCGCCTCCCAGGGACTATTATCTACCAATTACACCCCCCTCCCCCAGCCTCTCCAGCCCTCTCCCTCTGTCTCTCTCTTTTTGTGTCCTCTCTATTCCTTTTATTGTTCTCTCCCTCTCCAAGTTCCTATTGTTCTCTCCCCCCTCTCCTCTCTCCCCCGCTCTCTCATTCTGTTTTCTCGCCCCTCATTTTGTTCTCTCCTCTTCTCTCCCCTCTTTCTCATGTTTTGTCCTCTCCCCTTCACATTCTGTCATTCCTGTGCTCTCTCCCCTCTCTCTGTCTCTATCCCCTCTGTGCTCTCTCCCCCCTCACTCTCTCTCTCCCCCCTCTCTGTCTCTCCCCCCCCTCTGTCTCTCTCCACCCTCTCTGTCTCTCCCCCCCTCTGTCTCTCCCCCCCCCTCTCTGTCTCTCCCCCCTCTCTCTGTCTCTTCCCTCTCTGTCTCTCCCCCTCTGTGCTCGCTCCCCTCTCTCTGTCTCTCCCCTCTCTGTCTCTCCCCCTCTGTGCTCTCTCCCCTCTCTGTCTCTATCCCCTCTGTGCTCTCCCCCTCTGTGCTCTCTCCCCCCTCTCTGTCTCTCCCCCTCTGTGCTCTCTCCCCTCTCTGTCTCTCTTCTCTCTGTGCTCTATCCCCCCTCACTCTCACTCTCTCCCCTCTCTGTCTCTCCCCCCCCCTCTCTGTCTCTCCCCTCTCTCTGTCTCTCCCCTCTCTGTCTCTATCCCCTCTGTGCTCTCTCCCCTCTCTCTGTCTCTATCCCCTCTGTGCTCTATCCCCTCTCTCTGTCTCTCCCCTCTCTGTCTCTCTCCCCCTCTGTGCTCTCTCCCCTCTCTCTGTCTCTCCCCTCTCTGTCTCTCCCCCTCTGTGCTCTCTCCCCTCTCTCTGTCTCTCCCCCTCTCTGTCTCTCCCCCTCTGTGCTCTATCCCCTCTCTCTGTCTCTCCCCTCTCTGTCTCTATCCCCTCTGTGCTCTCTCCACTCTCTCTGTCTCTATCCCCTCTGTGCTCTATCCCCTCTCTCTGTCTCTCCCCTCTCTGTCTCTATCCCCTCTGTGCTCTTTCCCCTCTCTCTGTCTCTCCCCTCTCTGTCTCTCCCCCTCTGTGCTCTCTCCCCTCTCTCTGTCTCTCCCCTCTCTGCCTCTATCCCCTCTGTGCTCTCTCCCCTCTCTCCGTCTCTCCCCTCTCTGCCTCTATCCCCTCTGTGCTCTCTCCCCCTTTCTCTGTCTCTCCCCTCTCTGCCTCTATCCCCTCTGTGCTCTCTCCCCTCTCTCCGTCTCTCCCCTCTCTGCCTCTATCCCCTCTGTGCTCTCTCCCCTTTCTCTGTCTCTCCCCTCTCTGCCTCTATCCCCTCTGTGCTCTCTCCCCTCTCTCTGTCTCTCCCCTCTCTGCCTCTATCTCCTCTGTGCTCTCTCCCCTCTCTCCGTCTCTCCCCTCTCTGCCTCTATCCCCTCTGTGCTCTCTCCCCTCTCTCCGTCTCTCCCCTCTCTGCCTCTATCCCCTCTGTGCTCTCTCCCCTCTCTCCGTCTCTCCCCTCTCTGCCTCTATCCCCTCTGTGCTCTCTCCCCTCTCTCCGTCTCTCCCCTCTCTGCCTCTATCCCCTCTCCGTCTCTCCCCTCTCTCCGTCTCTCCCCTCTCTGCCTCTATCCCCTCTGTGCTCTCTCCCCTCTCTCTGTCTCTCCCCTCTCTGCCTCTATCCCCTCTGTGCTCTCTCCCCTCTCTCTGTCTCTCCCCCTCTCTGTCTCTATCCCCTCTGTGCTCTCTCCCCTCTCTCTGTCTCTCCCCTCTCTGTCTCTATCCCCTCTGTGCTTTCTCCCCTCTCTCTGTCTCTCCCCTCTCTGTCTCTTTCCCCTCTGTGCTCTCTCCCCTCTCTCTGTCTCTCCCCTCTCTGTCTCTATCCCCTCTGTGCTCTCTCCCCTCTCTCTGTCTCTCCCCTCTCTGTCTCTATCCCCTCTGTGCTCTCTCCCCTCTCTCTGTCTCTCCCCTCTGTGCTCTCTCCCCTCTCTGTCTCTCTTCTCTCTGTGCTCTATCCCCCCCTCACTCTCACTCTCCCCCCTCTCTGTCTCTCCCCCCCCTCTGTCTCTCTCCCCCCTCTCTGTCTCTCCCCTCTCTCTGTCTCTCCCCTCTCTGTCTCTCTCCCCCTCTGTGCTCTCTCCCCTCTCTCTGTCTCTATCCCCTCTGTGCTCTATCCCCTCTCTCTGTCTCTCCCCTCTCTGTCTCTATCCCCTCTGTGCTCTCTCCCCTCTCTCTGTCTCTCCCCTCACTGTCTCTATCCCCTCTGTGCTCTCTCCCCTCTCTCTGTCTCTCCCCTCTCTGTCTCTCCCCCTCTGTGCTCTCTCCCCTCTCTCTGTCTCTCCCCTCTCTGTCTCTATCCCCTCTGTGCTCTCTCCCCTCTCTCTGTCTCTATCCCCTCTGTGCTCTCTCCCCTCTCTCTGTCTCTCCCCTCTCTGTCTCTCCCCCCTCTGTGCTCTCTCCCCTCTCTCTGTCTCTCCCCTCTCTGTCTCTCCCCCTCTGTGCTCTCTCTCCTCTCTCTGTCTCTCCCCTCTCTGTCTCTATCCTCTCTGTCTCTCTCCCCTCTCTCTGTCTCTCCCCTCTCTGTCTCTCTCCCCCTCTGTCTCTCTCCCCTCTCTCTGTCTCTCCCCTCTCTGTCTCTATCCCCTCTGTGCTCTCTCCCCTCTCTCTGTCTCTCCCCTCTCTGTCTCTCCCCCTCTGTGCTCTCTCCCCTCTCTCTGTCTCTCCCCTCTCTGCCTCTATCCCCTCTGTGCTCTCTCCCCTCCCTCTGTCTCTATCCCCTCTGTGCTCTCTCCCCTCTCTCCGTCTCTCCCCTCTCTGCCTCTATCCCCTCTGTGCTCTCTCCCCTTTCTCTGTCTCTCCCCTCTCTGCCTCTATCCCCTCTGTGCTCTCTCCCCTCTCTCTGTCTCTCCCCTCTCTGCCTCTATCTCCTCTGTGCTCTCTCCCCTCCCTCTGTCTCTCCCCTCTCTCTGTCTCTCCCCTCTCTGTCTCTATCCCCTCTGTGCTTTCTCCCCTCTCTCTGTCTCTCCCCTCTCTGTCTCTTTCCCCTCTGTGCTCTCTCCCCTCTCTCTGTCTCTCCCCTCTCTGTCTCTATCCCCTCTGTGCTCTCTCCCCTCTCTCTGTCTCTCCCCTCTCTGTCTCTATCCCCTCTGTGCTCTCTCCCCTCTCTCTGTCTCTCCCCTCTCTGTCTCTATCCCCTCTGTGCTCTCTCCCCTCTCTCTGTCTCTCCCCTCTCTGTCTCTCCCCCACTCTGCTCTCTCCCCTCTCTCTGTCTCTATCCCCTCTGTGCTCTATCCCCTCTCTCTGTCTCTCCCCTCTCTGTCTCTATCCCCTCTGTGCTCTCTCCCCTCTTTGTCTCTCCCCCCTCTGTGCTCTCCCCCTCTGTGCTCTCCCCCTCTGTGCTCTCCCTCCTCTGTCTCTCTCCTCCCTCTGCCTCTCTCCCCTCTGTGCTCTCCCCCTCTGTGCTCTCCCTCCTCTGTCTCTCTCCTCCCTCTGCCTCTCTCCCCTCTGTGCTCTCCCCCTCTGTGCTCTCCCTCCTCTGTCTCTCTCCTCCCTCTGCCTCTCTCCCCTCTGTGCTCTCCCCCCTCTGTGCTCTCCCTCCTCTGTCTCTCTCCTCCCTCTGCCTCTCTCCCCTCTGTGCTCTCCCCCTCTGTGCTCTCCCTCCTCTGTCTCTCTCCTCCCTCTGCCTCTCTCCCCTCTGTGCTCTCCCCCTCTGTGCTCTCCATCCTCTGTCTCTCTCCTCCCTCTGCCTCTCTCCCTTCTGTGCTCTCTCCTTTCTGTGCTCTCTCCCCTCTGTGCTCTCTCCCCTCTCTCTCTTATCTTTTTGCTCTCTCCCCCTTCCCCTCTCTCTCTCCCCTCCCTTCCCTCATCTTGTCTCTTTCTCTCCCCTCTTCCCCTCCTTCTTTTTTATCTTTTAGCTCTTCCCCTTCTCTCTCTCTCTCTCTCTATCACCTCCCTTCCCTCATATTTTCGTTCTCTCCCCTCCCCTCTCTCTGTCACCCCTTAACCTCATTTTTTTGCTCTCTACCCCCCTTCTTTCATACCTGTCCCCTAGTTCTCTCTTAGCTTTTAGCTCTCTCCCCTCTCTCTCTCTCATACCTGTCCCTCATCTTTTTGCTCTGTCCCCCTCTCTCACTCCCTCCCCCTCATTCTCTCTTATCTTTGTTTTCTTTCCCCTCTCTCTCACCTCCCTTCCCTCATCTTTTTGCTCTGTCCCCCTCTCTCACTCCCTCCCCCTCATTCTCGCTCATATTTTTGCTCTCTCCCCCCTTCCCCTCATTCTCTCTTATCTTTGTTTTCTTTCCCCTCTCTCTCACCTCCCTTCCCTCATCTTTTCGCTCTCTCTCCCGTCTTCCCCTCTCTCTCTCACCTCCCTTCCCTCATCTTTTCGCTCTCTCTCCCGTCTTCCCCTCTCTCTCACCTCCCTTCCCTCATCTTTTCGCTCTCTCTCCCGTCTTCCCCTCTCTCTCTCACCTCCCTTCCCTCATCTTTTCGCTCTCTCTCCCGTCTTCCCCTCTCTCTCTCCCCTCCCTTCTCTCATCTTTTCGCTCTCTCTCCCGTCTTCCCCTCTCTCTCTCACCTCCCTTCCCTCATCTTTTCGCTCTCTCTCCCGTCTTCCCCTCTCTCTCTCACCTCCCTTCCCTCATCTTTTCGCTCTCTCTCCCGTCTTCCCCTCTCTCTCTCACCTCCCTTCCCTCATCTTTTCGCTCTCTCTCCCGTCTTCCCCTCTCTCTCTCACCTCCCTTCCCTCATCTTTTCGCTCTCTCTCCCGTCTTCCCCTCTCTCTCTCCCCTCCCTTCCCTCATCTTTTCGCTCTCTCTCCCGTCTTCCCCTCTCTCTCTCCCCTCCCTTCTCTCATCTTTTCGCTCTCTCTCCCGTCTTCCCCTCTCTCTCTCACCTCCCTTCTCTCATCTTTTCTCTCTCACATTTCTTCCCTCATCTTTTCGCTCTCTCTCTCTCTCACCTCTTCCCCTCCTTCTCTCTTATCTTTACGCTCTCTCAACTCTCTCTATCACCTCCCTTCCCACATCTTCCCCTTCCCCTTGCTCACCCCCCGTCCCCTCATTCTCTCTCTCACCTCGTCCCCTCATTCTCTCTCTCACCCTGTCCCCTCATTCTCTCTCTCACCCCGTCCCCTCATTCTCTCTCTCACCTCGTCCCCTCATTCTCTCTCTCACCTCGTCCCCTCATTCTCTCTCTCTCCCCGTCCCCTCATTCTCTCTCTCTCACTTATGTCCCCTCATTCTCTCTCTCACCCCGTCCCCTCATTATCTCTCTCACTCCCCGTCCCCTCATTCTCTCTCTCTCACTCATGTCCCCTCATTCTCTCTCTCACCTCGTCCCCTCATTCTCTCTCTCACCCCGTCCCCTCATTCTCTCTCTCTCTCCCCGTCCCCTCATTCTCTCTCTCTCACTCATGTCCCCTCATTCTCTCTCTCTCACTTATGTCCCCTCATTCTCTCTCTCACTCCCCGTCCCCTCATTCTCTCTCTCACCCCCGTTCCCTCATTCTCTCTCTCACCTCGTTCCCTCATTCTCTCTCTCGCCTCGTCCCCTCATTCTCTCTCTCACCCCCGTTCCCTCATTCTCTCTCTCTCACCCCCGTTCCCTCATTCTCTCTCTCACCCCCGTCCCCTCATTCTCTCTCTCACCCCGTCCCCTCATTCTCTCTCTCACTCATGTCCCCTCATTCTCTCTCTCACCCCGTCCCCTCATTCTCTCTCTCACCCCGTCCCCTCATTATCTCTCACCATATCCCCTCATTCTCTCTCTCACCCCTTCCCCTCATTATCTCTCTCACCCCCGTTCCCTCATTCTCTCTCTCACCTCGTCCCCTCATTCTCTCTCTCACCCTGTCCCCTCATTCTCTCTCTCACCCCGTCCCCTCATTCTCTCTCTCACCCTGTCCCCTCATTCTCTCTCTCACCCCGTCCCCTCATTCTCTCTCTCACCTCGTCCCCTCATTCTCTCTCTCACCTCGTCCCCTCATTCTCTCTCTCACCCTGTCCCCTCATTCTCTCTCTCACCCCGTCCCCTCATTCTCTCTCTCACTCATGTCCCCTCATTCTCTCTCTCACCTCGTCCCCTCATTCTCTCTCTCACCCCGTCCCCTCATTCTCTCTCTCACTCCCGTTCCCTCATTCTCTCTCTCTCACTCATGTCCCCTCATTCTCTCTCTCACCTCGTCCCCTCATTCTCTCTCTCACCTCGTCCCCTCATTCTCTCTCTCACCCCTTCCCCTCATTATCTCTCTCACCCCCGTTCCCTCATTCTCTCTCTCACCTCGTCCCCTCATTCTCTCTCTCACCCCGTCCCCTCATTCTCTCTCTCACCCCGTCCCCTCATTCTCTCTCTCACCCCCGTCCCCTCATTCTCTCTCTCACTCATGTCCCCTCATTCTCTCTCTCACCCCGTCCCCTCATTCTCTCTCTCACCCCGTCCCCTCATTCTCTCTCTCACCCATGTCCCCTCATTCTTTCTCTCACCCCACGTTCCCTCATTCTCTCTCTCACCCCGTCCCCTCATTCTCTCTCTCACCCCGTCCCCTCATTCTCTCTCTCACCCCGTCCCATCATTATCTCTCTCACCCCGTCCCCTCATTCTCTCTCTCACCCCCGTCCCCTCATTCTCCCTCTCTTACCTCGTCCCCTCTTTCTCTCTCTCACCCCTGTCCCCTCATTCTCTCTCTCACCCCCCGTTCCCTCATTCTCTCTCTCACCCCCGTCCCCTCATTCTCCCTCTCTTACCTCGTCCCCTCATTCTCTCTCTCACCCCGTCCCTTCATTATCTCTCTCTCACCCCCCGTCCCCTCTTTCTCTCTCTCACCCCGTCCCCTCATTCTCTCTCTCACCCCCGTCCCCTCATTCTCCCTCTCTTACCTCGTCCCCTCTTTCTCTCTCTCACCCCTGTCCCCTCATTCTCTCTCTCACCCCCCGTTCCCTCATTCTCTCTCTCACCCCGTCCCCTCATTCTCCCTCTCTTACCTCGTCCCCTCATTCTCTCTCTCACCCAGTCCCTTCATTCTCTCTCTCTCACCCCCCGTCCCCTCTTTCTCTCTCTCACCCCTGTCCCCTCATTCTCTCTCTCACCCCCCGTTCCCTCATTCTCTCTCTCACCCCCGTCCCCTCATTCTCCCTCTCTTACCTCGTCCCCTCATTCTCTCTCTCACCCCGTCCCTTCATTCTCTCTCTCTCACCCCCCGTCCCCTCTTTCTCTCTCTCACCCCTGTCCCCTCATTCTCTCTCTCACCCCCGTCCCCTCATTCTCCCTCTCTTACCTCGTCCCCTCTTTCTCTCTCTCACCCCGTCCCCTTATTCTCTCTCTCACCCCGTCCCCTTATTCTCTCTCTCTCTCACTCTGACTCCTGTATAAATCCTCCCCCTCCCTGGTTCCCTCTGTATGAGGTCAGTGTATAATATCTTCCTCCCCCTCAGGGGATTTCTGCACAATTAGCTCGGTCTCTCCCTGTAAGTTATAGCGAGCGGAGCGGAGAGTTTACATGAGCTGACTGTCTGTCTGACTGTATCTGTCTCTTACACTGTCTGTGTGCGTCTCTCTGTCTGTTTGTCCGACTGTATTTGACTCTTACACTGTCTGTGTGCGTCTCTCTGTCTGTCTGTCTGTCCGACTGTCTGTCTGACTGTATCTGTCTCTTACACTGTCTGTGTGCGTCTCTCTGTCTGTCTGTCTGTCTGACTGTATCTGTCTCTTACACTGTCTGTGTGCGTCTCTCTGTCTGTTTGTCCGACTGTATTTGTCTCTTACACTGTCCGTGTGCGTCTCTCTGTCTGTCTGATTGTATCTGTCTCTTACACTGTCTGTGTGCGTCTCTCTGTCTGACTGTCTGTCTGTATCTGTCTCTTACACTGTCTGTGTGCGTCTCTCTGTCAGTCGGTCTGACTGTATCTGTCTGTATCTGTCTCTTACACTGTCTGTGTGCGTCTCTCTGTCTGCCTGTCTGTCTGACTGTATCTGTCTCTTACACTGTCTGTGTGCGTCTCTCTGTCAGTCGGTCTGACTGTATCTGTCTGTATCTGTCTCTTACACTGTCTGTGTGCGTCTCTCTGTCTGCCTGTCTGTCTGACTGTATCTGTCTCTTACACTGTCTGTGTGCGTCTCTCTGTCTGTCGGTCTGACTGTCTGTCTGTATCTGTCTCTTACACTGTCTGTGTGCGTCTCTCTGTCTGACTGTCTGTCTGTATCTGTCTCTTACACTGTCTGTGTGTGTCTCTCTGTCAGTCGGTCTGACTGTATCTGTCTGTATCTGTCTCTTACACTGTCTGTGTGCGTCTCTCTGTCTGCCTGTCTGTCTGACTGTATCTGTCTCTTACACTGTCTGTGTGCGTCTGACTGTCTGTCTGACTGTCTGTCTGACTGTATCTGTCTCTTACACTGTCTGTGTGCGTCTCTCTGTCTGTCTGTCTGACTGTATCTGTCTCTTACACTGTCTGTGTGCGTCTCTCTGTCTGCCTGTCTGTCTGACTGTATCTGTCTCTTACACTGTCTGTGTGCGTCTCTCTGTCTGTCTGTCCGACTGTATCTGTCTCTTACACTGTCTGTGTGCGTCTCTCTGTCAGTCGGTCTGACTGTCTGTCTGTATCTGTCTCTTACACTGTCTGTGTGCGTCTCTCAGTCTGTCTGTCCGACTGTATTTGTCTCTTACACTGTCCGTGTGCGTCTCTCTGTCTGTCTGTCTGTATGTCTGATTGTATCTGTCTCTTACACTGTCTGTGTGCGTCTCTCTGTCTGTCTGTCCGACTGTATTTGTCTCTTACACTGTCCGTGTGCGTCTCTCTGTCTGTCTGTCTGACTGTATCTGTCTCTTACACTGTCTGTGTGCGTCTGTCTGTCTGTCTGTCTGACTGTATCTGTCTCTTACACTGTCTGTGTGCGTCTCTCTGTCAGTCGGTCTGACTGTCTGTCTGTATCTGTCTCTTACACTGTCTGTGTGCGTCTCTCTGTCTGCCTGTCTGTCTGACTGTATCTGTCTCTTACACTGTCTGTGTGCGTCTCTCTGTCTGTCTGTCCGACTGTATCTGTCTCTTACACTGTCTGTGTGCGTCTCTCTGTCAGTCGGTCTGACTGTCTGTCTGTATCTGTCTCTTACACTGTCTGTGTGCGTCTCTCTGTCTGCCTGTCTGTCTGACTGTATCTGTCTCTTACACTGTCTGTGTGCGTCTCTCTGTCTGTCTGACTGTCTGTCTGACTGTATCTGTCTCTTACACTGTCTGTGTGCGTCTCTCTGTCTGTCTGACTGTCTGACTGTATCTGTCTCTTACACTGTCTGTGTGCGTCTCTCTTTCTGTCTGTCTTTCTGACTGTATCTGTCTCTTACACTGTCTGTGTGCGTCTCTCTGTCTGTCTGTATGTCTGATTGTATCTGTCTCTTACACTGTCTGTGTGCGTCTCTCTGTCTGTCTGTCTGTCTGTCTGACTGTATCTGTCTCTTACACTGTCTGTGTGCGTCTCTCTGTCTGTCTGTCTGTCTGACTGTATCTGTCTCTTACACTGTCTGTGTGCGTCTCTCTGTCTGTCTGTCTGTCTGTCTGACTGTATCTGTCTCTTACACTGTCTGTGTGCGTCTCTCTGTCAGTCGGTCTGACTGTCTGTCTGTATCTGTCTCTTACACTGTCTGTGTGCGTCTCTCTGTCTGACTGTCTGTCTGTATCTGTCTTTTACACTGTCTGTGTGCGTCTCTCTGTCAGTCGGTCTGACTGTATCTGTCTGTATCTGTCTCTTACACTGTCTGTGTGCGTCTCTCTGTCTGCCTGTCTGTCTGACTGTATCTGTCTCTTACACTGTCTGTGTGCGTCTGACTGTCTGTCTGACTGTCTGTCTGACTGTATCTGTCTCTTACACTGTCTGTGTGCGTCTCTCTGTCTGTCTGTCTGACTGTATCTGTCTCTTACACTGTCTGTGTGCGTCTCTCTGTCTGCCTGTCTGTCTGACTGTATCTGTCTCTTACACTGTCTGTGTGTGTCTCTGTCTGTCTGTCCGACTGTATCTGTCTCTTACACTGTCTGTGTGCGTCTCTCTGTCAGTCGGTCTGACTGTCTGTCTGTATCTGTCTCTTACACTGTCTGTGTGCGTCTCTCAGTCTGTCTGTCCGACTGTATTTGTCTCTTACACTGTCCGTGTGCGTCTCTCTGTCTGTCTGTATGTCTGATTGTATCTGTCTCTTACACTGTCTGTGTGCGTCTCTCTGTCTGTCTGTCCGACTGTATTTGTCTCTTACACTGTCCGTGTGCGTCTCTCTGTCTGTCTGTCTGACTGTATCTGTCTCTTACACTGTCTGTGTGCGTCTGTCTGTCTGTCTGTCTGACTGTATCTGTCTCTTACACTGTCTGTGTGCGTCTCTCTGTCTGACTGTCTGTCTGTATCTGTCTCTTACACTGTCTGTGTGCGTCTCTCTGTCAGTCGGTCTGACTGTCTGTCTGTATCTGTCTCTTACACTGTCTGTGTGCGTCTCTCTGTCTGCCTGTCTGTCTGACTGTATCTGTCTCTTACACTGTCTGTGTGCGTCTCTCTGTCTGTCTGTCCGACTGTATCTGTCTCTTACACTTTCTGTGTGCGTCTCTCTGTCAGTCGGTCTGACTGTCTGTCTGTATCTGTCTCTTACACTGTCTGTGTGCGTCTCTCTGTCTGCCTGTCTGTCTGACTGTATCTGTCTCTTACACTGTCTGTGTGCGTCTCTCTGTCTGTCTGACTGTCTGTCTGACTGTATCTGTCTCTTACACTGTCTGTGTGCGTCTCTCTGTCTGTCTGACTGTCTGACTGTGTCTGTCTCTTACACTGTCTGTGTGCGTCTCTCTTTCTGTCTGTCTTTCTGACTGTATCTGTCTCTTACACTGTCTGTGTGCGTCTCTCTGTCTGTCTGTATGTCTGATTGTATCTGTCTCTTACACTGTCTGTGTGCGTCTCTCTGTCTGTCTGTCTGTCTGTCTGACTGTATCTGTCTCTTACACTGTCTGTGTGCGTCTCTCTGTCTGTCTGTCTGTCTGTCTGACTGTATCTGTCTCTTACACTGTCTGTGTGCGTCTCTCTGTCTGTCTGTCTGTCTGTCTGACTGTATCTGTCTCTTACACTGTCTGTGTGCGTCTCTCTGTCTGTCTGACTGTCTTTCTGACTGTATCTGTCTCTTACACTGTCTGTGTGCGTCTCTCTGTCTGTCTGTCTGTCTGACTGTATCTGTCTCTTACACTTTCTGTGTGCGTCTCTCTGTCTGTCTGTCTGTCTGACTGTATCTGTCTCTTACACTGTCTGTGTGCGTCTCTCTGTCTGTCTGACTGTCTGTCTGACTGTATCTGTCTCTTACACTGTCTGTGTGCGTCTCTCTGTCTGTCTGACTGTCTGACTGTATCTGTCTCTTACACTGTCTGTGTGCGTCTCTCTTTCTGTCTGTCTTTCTGACTGTATCTGTCTCTTACACTGTCTGTGTGCGTCTCTCTGTCTGTCTGTCTGTCTGACTGTATCTGTCTCTTACACTTTCTGTGTGCGTCTCTCTGTCTAGCTAGCTCTTGTGTAATGTTTGCAGTGTCTCAGTGGAGTGCTAGCTCTTGGGTTTGCTTTGTCTTCATATACTCATGCATTAGAGTGATAGCTCTTGGGTACTCTTTGTCTCATGGAAATCTCTGTAGCAGGGCTTGACAAATGTATCTGAATCTTAGGAGCCAGCCAAGGTAGTTAGGAGCCAGGTTATGTATACTATATAGATATCACATATAATAGTTGTCAAACTGCGAGGAGTCGTCATGCTTTGAGTGGTGTGTACGAGTTTGGCGATGAGCGCCACAGGTGCTCATCGCCGCAAGCCTCACAAAGCGAGCTGGTAACGCGTAGCACTTTAGCGATGAGCGTATAAAAAACAAAAACGAGGCTACACATCCCCGGACCGCGCGAAACACTACCAAACTCGTAACGCTTTCACACAGGAACGAACAAAATACAACATACACTATTACAAATGACGGAAAATGCTGCCGAGTCGCGTAACACATTAATAACATTAGCAATCTCCTCAATGGCACTTTACGAGACGCGGGACTTAGAAAATAAAAATACGACATAGCAAAAATACGAGGTTAACGACCAAACCGCAAAAAAAAAACACAAACAAAACACAAATAAATACAACACAAACATCACCCACAGCACGGGGGATCAGCCAGGACGTCCGGGAGTGAGGTGGAACGCGATTTAAATGCGATTTTGACGACTTTCACAACACGAAAATCGCCTAATCGAGAAAAAAAATGGCCGGCGGAAAAAATGCCTGACTGCACAAAACACTGCCAAAGGCGTAGCAATTTCACACAGGACTGAACGAAATACAAAATACACTATTACAAATGACGCAAAATGCTTGTGAGCCGCGTAACACATTAATAACATTACCAATCTACAATGGCGCTTTACACAACTACACCAACGGCTTTCCCTCGCGCACACAAACAATTTCTAATGCACAGTTGGGACATTAGGCTTAATTAAACATTTAGGTAGACAGAATGGACAATCTATCTAGGTGGGGCTTTTGTGTCCAATCTGCTGTCTTATCTGCCCTTCAAACGAGAAGTAGTCTTGGGACTTGAACCCTAACCAAAAGAGAGTCTCTGGCTGCTGCAGCCTCGTATAATATTATATCAAACTCTGTTTTTATTTATTTTTTACTGGCCATTATCACTAAGTAATCAAAGGGCCGTACTGTAAACATGTGATGTGAGTACCCCTTTAAGACTCTACAGCGCTGGGTGTGAATCCAATTAACACCTGTTATTCAATTAAAGGTAATTTAAGGGCACAAACACATCAAATGCTCTTCTATCAGGCGCCTCTAGAGCAGGCTCTGGAACCTTTTCCAATTAAGTTTAATAGAAAAAAAATCAAATAGATTTGTTGAACCAAAAAAAAACAAGCACTTTAGGCCCTTTATATGCCTGTAAGTAGTTATTATTATGATGATAAGATTTCCTTCCAGTGGCCCCTTTAGTGTGGCCCCTTATTATTAATGGACAGCTTATTTTGAAGGGGCAGTAATTATTAACAATAAGTTCCTTCTTTGGAATTTTCCTATTTTGTTATTTATTGCTCCAAGAAGTATGTATTAAGGATACAGGTCATGTGACATGCAGAGAAAAGGGAAGAAGTGAAGGAAACTGATACTGATCTCAGTTCACAGCTGCAATTATATTTACTTAAACAGACATGGAACATAATTCATTTTTTTTTCTCATGAATTTTATGTTTAGAAATTTCTAAAGTTGTGTTTTGCATGAAATTGTTTTTAATTAAGACGTCTGTAAACGAACAGGAAATGCACAGAGCAGACAGACATCTGTAGATGTCATTGGCTGACAAGTATGACATCTATGTTGCTGCTCATTGGTGGACAGGGGCCAGCCCCAGATCAGTTAAATATTTGAATCCCCCCTCTCCCTGATCACTCATCATAGGTCACCACTCACTACAGATCACCCACCACCTCCCTGATCACTCATCATAGATCACCACTCACTACAGGTCACCCACCATCTCCATGATCACTCATCATACGTCACCACTCATTACAGATCACCCACCATCTTCCTGATCACTCCTCATAGATCACCACTCACTACAGGTCACCCACCATCTCCATGATCACTCATCATACGTCACCACTCATTACAGATCACCCACCATCTCCCTGATCACTCATCATAGATCACCACTCACTACAGGTCACCCACCATCTCCATGATCACTCATCATAGATCACCACTCACTACAGGTCACCCACCATCTCCATGATCACTCATCATAGATCACCACTCATTACAGATCACCCACCATCTCCCTGATCACTCATCATAGATCACCACTCATTATCGATCACCCACCACCTCCCTGATCACTCCTCAGAGATCACCACTCATTATCGATCACCCACCACCTCCCTGATCACTCATCATAGATCACCACTTGTTACAGATCACCCACCATCTCCCTGAACACTCCTCATAGATCACCACTTGTTACAGATCACCCACCATCTCCCTGAACACTCATCATAGATCACCACTTGTTACAGATCACCCACCACCTCCCTGATCACTCATCATAGATCACCACTTGTTACAGATCACCCACCATCTCCCTGAACACTCCTCATAGATCACCACTTGTTACAGATAACCCACCATCTCCCTGAACACTCATCATAGATCACCACTTGTTACTGATCACCCACCATCTCCCTGGTCAGTCTTCATAGATCACCACTTGTTACAGATCACCCACCATCTCCCTGGTCACTCCTCATAGATCACCACTCATTATCAATTACCCACCATCTCCCTGGTCAGTCTTCATAGATCACCACTTGTTACAGATCACCCACCATCTGCCTGGTCACTCCTCATAGATCACCACTCATTACTGATCACCCACCATCTCCCCGAACACTCCTCATAGATCACCACTCACTACAGATCACCCACCATCTCCCTGGTCAGTCTTTATAGATTATCACCCCTAAGAGATCACCAACCCTCTCCTGGTCAGTCATCATCGATCACCACTCATTATTGATTACCCACCATCTCCCTGAGCACTCTTCATAGATTATCACCCATTAGAGATCACCAACCCTCTCCTGGCTCACTTCTCTTTGGTCATCACCCAGATCATCCACCCTCTCCCTGATCACTCCTCAGAGATCACCACATTACCCTCTCCCTATACCCCCAGATCTAGTTCAGTCAGCTCTATAACACCCCAGCTAAGCATCATTCCTCTCATTAGAGTGCTAGCTCACCAGATTTAATTTCTATCTCTTCAGATCATTGCCTTTGATGAACTTCGTACAGACTTTAAGAATCCCATTGAACAAGGAAATCCCTCCAGAGCGGTGAGTGTCCCCCTGATATCTCTTCACCCCAAGATGCTTCATGCCCATCTATGCACTATAGAGCCCGGTGTAGGGCAAAGCATGGCCCACCCTCTAGAGATGTCCGCCATCATGACTGTCACTAACCTCTCTGTATCTCTCTCTCTCCTCACTCCTTATCTTCTATTTCACCCTTCTGCCTGATTTCTTCTCTCTCCTACCTTGCCCCTCGTTTACCCATCTCTCCCCCTCTGTGTGACCCACCCCCACACTCTGCCTCCCCCCCATGCCTCCTTTTCTGCAGAGAGAGAGAATTAAAAACGTGGAGAGGATTTGCTGTTTGCTCAGGAAGGTCAGAAACACAACTTGTGTGTAAATGTATGTCGTGTTATTGTGTGTAATTGTGTGTTTGTGTTATTTTGTGTAACTTTGTGTAATTGTGTTATTGTGTGTGCAGATCTCATTGTATCCTTTGTTACTGTGCTGCACTGCATATATCCCCCAGATTCATTAAGCTTCCGTGGTGCCGAAGGCCCCAGGGTCTATTCCTTCTGAAAGCACTGGCAGCCGTGGATGTCACATTCCCATGATGCACATAGAAACTTCCTGTGCATTTATAGTCTGTTCCGACCTCAGTAATCAGACCAAGAAAAAAACAATCAGTAATTCCAAAACAAAAAATATTTTTCTGTATTTTCACGTGTAGTTTTTCAAAACAGTATAATATAAATATACTAGGAAATTGCCAGTCAAAAATGACGGGAGTAAAATTGTAAGCCTGGCAATGCTGTTTGCCACACAATGCGAGGCTATGGGCCCTCTGATCGCCTTCGGAGCTCATTGCAAGATTCTCACCTTGTGTACTTTATAGTCCTCGCGCTTGAGTGTTACTGTCTTGGGTTGTGTTACTGGCTTGGATTAAGTGTTACTGCTTATGGCTCATTTTTACGTCCTTCGGCCTCGTTTTCGTTGTGTTGCGTTTTTTCGACAGACATTTTTTTTCTCGCTTTGTCGATTTTCGCTCATTGAAAAATGGCAAATAAGGCTCAAATTAACTTGCAACCTGACTCACAGGCTCCCTGGCTCTCCCACTGTGCTGTGTGTAAGTTAATTTGAGGAATATTTGTTGTTATTTT
The DNA here is from genome assembly GCA_027410445.1 of Discoglossus pictus. NCBI lineage: Eukaryota > Metazoa > Chordata > Amphibia > Anura > Alytidae > Discoglossus > Discoglossus pictus. The sequence continues at coordinate 17,176 of JAPZIH010001132.1, forward strand.
CAGGTGTTTCTAGTTCTGTGGTTCGGCCGTTAAAGTCAGATTTTTGCTAGGCGCACAGTGTATGTACGGGTTTCATTCCTAAGTTGTATGGGTCGTAAGTCATGCGTGCGCCACTGGCGATGAGCGCCGGTGGTGCTCATTGTGAATAGACTAGAATAGAATAGACCCTGGAGCCTTTGGCGCTCATTGCAGCCTAAGTCCTGCGCCGCTGGCGATGAGCACCTGCGGCTCTCATCTCAAAGCTTGCAATGAGCGCCTTCGGCACTCATTGCAGTCTAAGTCCTGCGGGCCTTGCGGGTGCAAATCGTAATGGCTCGCCTCGCTTCGCGAGGATGAAAGTCAACTGCTCCCCTCATGCCGCGAGGGCTGCAAAGCGTGGCCAACAACGTAAGCGTTCCGGACACTGACAACTATATATGTGATGACCACAATGGCACCTCCTGGAAGCCTAGGTAATCTACCCCATTGTGTGCTAATGTATATAACAATGCTCTGTAACTGCTCTGTATTTATTGTGTGTGACATTGCATTGCTATGATCGTGCTCATTTAAAGTGACACAGAAATCTCATATCTTGCACAAGCAGCTTGCAGATGAATGATATTTGATAAATGATACAAATGGCCAGGTGGTAGTTAGGCCAATTGTTAATGTTTGCTTACCCAGCAAGGGCGGTAATCTTTCAGCACAAGGCTTCCTCCCACTTTATAATGGCAAGAGGAGCAATGACCACTGCGTGAGAAGCCCTTTAATGTGGAGTGCCTATGCTAACAATTAACAGGGTGTTTTATATGCAGGACAGAGAGTGAGGGACGCCCGTGCCTTTAATATTGTCTCACACCTCCTGGTGATACTGCTATTAAGGTCAAACACTCAATCTGTTCTCCCAGCAGCCTTTGTTTTTTACACCGTAGGTGCCCAATTGCTTTCTAACCATAGGCAGTAATGTCCTCATGGGATGGGGGAGAAAACAGGAAAAGGAAGAAGAGAATTAGAGACAAGGGAGAACCCCCTGATACTAAACAGAAAATCCCTGTTATACCACATACTAATGCCCCAGAGCTCTGATAATAACAAGCCCCCCACCCACTAATAGCCAAGTTATCACCTCCCCAGTGGCAGAGCTAGTGAATGCCGGGCCCTGGTGACTTCCCTATGCACCCCTTAGGGACCAATAAAAAAAAGTAAAATGATATGGTGATCAGATCACCTTTCCATAAAGTAATTATCCACCATACTTCTCTAATATGTTAAGATTCCTAATTTATTGTCAGTAGCAGGGGGACCCTAACCTGTTGTGGGCCATGGTGCTTTGGTAATACCCTAATACCCAATTTCTCATCGAATAACCACAATATCTATATGCACCCAGACCTAATATTAATGTTACTTTTCATCCTATGTCCACATTATGGTGAGCATGCAGACTGTGTGTGGTGTGTTTACTTTTGCTTTCCTATATTGCTTTGCTATATAACACACTAGTTATTTGAGACATGTCCATAGGCTGGATGTACCCCGGTGCAAGAGAAGCATATACAAAATAATGGGTAGGGGGTAACATGGTCCATATCTGTCCCTTTGTGTCTCAGACTCTTCTGATAATGACCTGGTCATCTCATTTATTGTCATCTAACTCCTAATTACTGACATTCTGCATATTTTTTCTATGACACTGAGCCATTGATTTTGCTGATGGTGTATGTATACGGCAAAAAGGCTTCAGGGACCAATTTAGAGAAAGTGCATATGGAGACAGATTGAGGAGCTATTATAGGTAATATGATGCAGTGCTCAGTGCCAGTCAGCAGCTTTAAAGAATAAAGCCCTGGTGTGAATAGCATCACATGGTTTTAATATTAATTTAATTTGGGGCTGGACCTGATACAGCTCCTCTAGAAGCACAATCACATGTATTATTGTGTTTGCTTTTATGTTGTGCATATTGAGGACCATAATTTCTAATATAAACATTGGTTTTAACCTAAACCATAATGACGTTGTTTGGAAATGTAAAAACAAATTGAGTGAAACGCAGAGACTACCGGCTGAGTACACCGCTGTAACATGGTTTTATTGCACATGGCATTGTCCTGGTGTATTTGCAGATTGTGGCTGCTCCACAGAAGATTTGTTAAAGGGATTTCAACCTTGTAAAATATCCTGACGAGGAGGACAGGATGCCCTGTAAATGTTTGGATATCATCCAATCCAGTAATGTATTTCTGCTCAGTACATATCACGAGTGGTGAAGAATAAAACATATAGAGATATCTGCTGATTAGTGGGGTCCTGATTACACCAGCATGTAACATAATCAAATAAAAATGGATCAAAATTGGTTTCAGGGGACATCAGGATGTCCTAAGTTTTGGGGTACAGCATCATGTCCAAAGTTCAGGGAGCAGCAGAATGTTCCAAGTTCCAAGGGGGTATCAGGATATCCTAAGTTTTAGGGTGCAGCATCATGTCCCAAGTTCAGGGGGCAGCAGAATGTTCCAAGTTTCAAGGGGGCATCAGGATGTCCTAAGTTTTAGGGTGCGGCATCATGTCCCAAATTCAGGGGGCAACAAGATGTCCCAAGTTTCAGGGGGCAGCGGGGTGTTCCAAATTCAGGGGGCAGCAGGATGTCCCAATTTTCAAGGTGTAGCAGGATCTCCCAAGTTTCAAGGGATAGCAGGATGTCCCAAGTTTCAGGGGGCAGCAGGATGTTGCAATTTTCAGGGGCCAGTAGGATGTCCCAATTTTAAGCAGGATTTCACAAGTTTGAATGGGTAGCAGGATATTGCAAGTTTCAGGGAGCAGCAGGATGTTGTAAGTTTGAGGGAGCAGCAGGATGTCCCAATATTCTGGGGGCAGCAGGTTCTGGGGGCAGCAGGATGTTCCAAGCTTCAGGCAGCAGCAAGATGTCCCAAGTTTAGGGGGAGCCAGGATGTTGCATGTTGTTGCATGTTGCAGGGGCAGCAGGATATCCCAAGTTTATGGGGACAGGAGGATGTTCCAAGTTTCAGGGGCCAGTAGGATGTCCCAATATTCTGGGGGCAGCAGGATGTTCCAAGCTTCAGGCAGCAGCAAGATGTCCCAAGTTTACGGGGAGCCAGGATGTTGCATGTTGCAGGGGCAGCAGGATATCCCAAGTTTATGGGGACAGGAGGATGTTCCAAGTTTCAGGGGCCAGTAGGATGTCCCAAGTTTCAGTGGGCAGTATGTTGATATGTTGATATGTGCAGAAATATGTCTGTGCTGTGCCATCTGACTTTAAGTATACCTGACTGTATATACATATATGGATGAGATAAAATTTGTGGCCCATATTTTTCTGTATTAGGTAGTATTTTTTATTAATTGCAAATTACGCAACCTGGATAATCATTTTAGATGAATAGTTTCCACTAGTAGACATACTATCTCTATTATTTGCCTCAAGCTGCTATATGGTAGTTTGGTTGGTCGAATTAAATCAAGTTGGGCACCAGAATATCCTGCACTGGTGGATAGACATAAATGTGATTCACATCGTTACAATTAGTCATTCACGAGTAATGATGCAATTTGAATAATTAGAGCTCCAATGATAGATCACCAGACTCAGATAGGAAGTGACTTTCTATATTTAGTCTTGATCAAGATCTGTCGGCCATAAACTTCCTTTTCTCCATGTCTACATTCTTACTTACTCTGCCTTTTGCAGCAGTTTGTGTGATTTGTTGAGCCATTATATGTTTACAATAATATCAAACCTTATGCAGCTCCTATTTCAAGACATACTGATGGCAGTAGTGGGATCACTGTGTGCACAATAGTTTGGATGACCTAGTATTTATTGCGTGGAAGCAATCACACAATCACATATCTCTTGTCATACTGGTGGCAGTAGTGGGTTCACTGGGCATACATTATTTTTGCTTTCCTTGTATATATTATATTGGCTGGCCTAGTATATATTGAGAGGAAATGATCACACATCTCTTGTCATACTGGTGGCAGTAGTGGGATCACTGGGCACACATTATTTTTGCTGGCCTAGTATATATTATATTGGCTGGCCTAGTAAATATTGAGAGGAAATAATCACACATTTCTTGTCATACTGGTAGCAGTAGTTTGATCACTGGGCACACATTATTTTTGCTGGCCTAGTATATATTATAATGGCTGGCCTAATATATATTGAGAGGAAATGATCACACATCTCTTGTTATACTGGTGGCAGTAGTGGGATCACTGAGTGCACATTATTTTGGCTACCCTAGTATATATTGAGTGAAGATTCAGAACTGTCTGCAGATCATCTACTTGTGGACAACTGAAAATCCTGACTATTGTCCCACACTAGTTCATGTTTCTGTTCATTGTCCACTGCTCCTCATCTGGGGGTACAATATAGTTAGTATCTCTGTACCCACAATTCTGTTTGTATATTATCTTGCTACTTGGGCCATGTTCTCTTGTTCTCCTAAATGCAGTGAGGTATTCATAGATTTATAAATCTTGATGTAACTCAAGTTATGAGATCCTGGCACGCTCCTTGAACACCATGTGATTACATTGGGGTCCTTACACGCTTCGGACTGGGTTTGTTATGATGTGACACTCATATCACTTCTCTGACAGAAATGGCAATACTTAAATTATAAACATTTTTTGACTCAAAATCCTGCTGACAGTATGTTGGGTGACCTCTGTCATCAACTATATCACATGCTATTGACCGAGCTCATAAGGTTACTCACCTTCACAGTGATATGACAGAAATGGTACACCATCTATTGACCAGTAGGCTTTGTATATGTTAATCAATGACTTTTGCAAATGTTGTGTTGATGCCTTATTGGAATCTGATGATCAATACTTAGTTACTAAGGCGGATACTCTAGAGATACAAGGAGGTATCCTTGCATGACTGCGACTTACAACATCAATACTAGGGCCGACCTTTGCCAGACACGAAGCTGCATTAAGTGTTGGTGTCCTGAGGCCAGTATTCAACATCCAAACCAGACATACGCACTTTGCTGGACAGCCGGCATATACTGGAGATCCATCCAAACCTCTGCACATACTTACCAGTGGGTGTAGATATCTATCAGTGTAGCTGCTCCGACAATCTATAGTGTAAATTCACTTAATGAGCTGTACTAGACTTGGTTAGTACTTTACTCATACCTTGGTCTATTTATGCATCAAGGTCACCCTCACCAGTATCCTTGTCCTTGAGTACTAGGTGGATTTATTTTCTAGCTGCTGAAAACTGAGACGTTGTCTATGTGTTACCTGGATCTTCAGTAAGACAAGTAACATAGTAAGACATTGTTATGGAGTCTCACCCAACACTAATACAATTCCATAGTAACTGCTGAAGATTCTGCTCTTACTCCACAGCAATGTGGGATCTAGTTCTACAACAGCATAAATGTCCTGCTTGTGCATTCGTATAGTCCAAATACACCTACAGCATTCACTGTATGTCACAGTGTCCGGGGCCCACCTATAGTCTACAAAACCAAATACACCTACAGCATTCACTGTATGTCACGGTGTCCGTGGCACCACCTATAGTCTACAAAGCCAAATACACCTTCAGCATTCACTGTATGTCATGGTGTCCGGGGCCCACCTATAGTCTACAAAACCAAATACACCTACAGCATTCACTGTATGTCACGGTGTCCGGGGCCCACCTATAGTCTATAAAGCCAAATACACCTACAGCATTCACTGTATGTCACGGTGTCCGGGGCCCACCTATAGTCTACAAAGCCAAATACACCTCCAGCATTCACTGTATGTCATGGTGTCCGGGGCCCACCTATAGTCTACAAAGCTAAATACACCTACAGCATTCACTGTATGTCACGGTGTCCGGGGCCCACCTATAGTCTACAAAGCCAAATACACCTCCAGCATTCACTGTATGTCACGGTGTCCGGGGCCCACCTATAGTCTATAAAACCAAATACACCTACAGCATTCACTGTATGTCACGGTGTCCGGGGCCCACCTATAGTCTATAAAACCAAATACACCTCCAGCATTCACTGTATGTCACGGTGTCCGGGGCCCACCTATAGTCTATAAAGCCAAATACACCTACAGCATTCACTGTATGTCATGGTGTCCGGGGCCCACCTATAGTCTATAAAGCCAAATACACCTACAGCATTCACTGTATGTCATGGTGTCTGGGGCCCACCTATAGTCTACAAAGCCAAATACACCTACAGCATTCACTGTATGTCATGGTGTCCGGGGCCCACCTATAGTCTATAAAGCCAAATACACCTACAGCATTCACTGTATGTTATGGTGTCCGGGGCCCACCTATAGTCTATAAAGCCAAATACACCTACAGCATTCACTGTATGTCATGGTGCCCGGGGCCCACCTATAGTCTATAAAGCCAAATACACCTACAGCATTCACTGTATGTCACGGTGTCCGGGGCCCACCTATAGTCTACAAAGCCAAATACACCTCCAGCATTCACTGTATGTCATGGTGTCCGGGGCCCACCTATAGTCTACAAAGCTAAATACACCTACAGCATTCACTGTATGTCACGGTGTCCGGGGCCCACCTATAGTCTATGAGGAACCATAGCTTACGGACATTTGTAACATAGTAATGTAAAGAGAAAGCCAGTGATAGTAACACCCTTGTAGATAGAAAAAGGGCCAGAAAAAGGTAGTAATAGGCTCGCAGACATGTAGCAAAGTAAATCAGAACCTAAAACCGTGAGAGAGCTGAAAAGCATCCTGAACCCAGAAATGGACTGACTGTGAGGTCCCAACAGGAAGTGCCTATAAGGCTGCAGAGCCCGCCTCAGGAAGAGGTGGGGCGTGCTGCAGAGCCCCACCTCCAACGAGGTGGGGCGAGAGAGGGACACGGCCACAGATATATATATATATATATATAAAACGAAAAATAATACATTAATAAGCCCATTTGCATGTCTAAAAGGCGGGGACATGCAAATGAGAATACAATGTACCTCACTCTTTTAATCCAAAAATAGCAACTTCATACATTGCTCCCTTAAAGCATATGCCCGCTGTATTAAACAGCTTTTAAGCAAAGCACCAGGTTGGATTTTACACAAACCAAGAATCACTCATATACAGGCCTGTTTCAAGCTTTTGGCTATCAGCAGTATGAGGTAGATTCTGGTTTGTGCAATAGATTTTGTAGGATTGGGTATTCCACAACAATCATTTAGTGTATGGTGAGCACTAGAGTGAGAAAAGCTCTCCACCGTACAAAGTACAGAAAAGGAATAATACATTAATAAGCCCATTTGCATGTCTAAAAGGCGGGGACATGCAAATGAGAATACAATGTACCTCACCCTTTTAATCCAAAAATAGCAACTTTATACATTGCTCCCTTAAAGCATATGCCCGCTGTATTAAACAGCTTTTAAGCAAAGCATCGGGTTGGATTTTACACAAACCAAGAATCACTTATATACAGGCCTGTTTCAAGCCGGTGCTTTGCTTAAAAGCTGTTTTATACAGCGGGCATATGCTTTAAGGGAGCAATGTATAAAGCCTTTCAGACATGCAAATGGGCTTATAAATGTATTATTCCTTTTCTGTACTCTGTACGGTGGAGAGCTTTTCTCACTCTTGTGCTCACTAAATGATTGTTGTGGAATACCTAATCCTACAAAATCTATTGCACAAACCAGAATCTACCCCATACTGATGATAGCCAAAAGCTTGAAACAGGCCTGTATATGAGTGATTCTTGGTTTGTGTAAAATATATATATATATATATATATATATATATGGTACACATGGCATATGGTATGTATATGTATATGGTATATATATATATATATATATATATATATATATAGTATACAGTATATTTATGGTACACATATGGTATACAGTATATATATGGTAAACATATGGTATATGGTATATTTATGGTACACATATGTTATATGTATCATTGGGTGTCACTGGCCAAGATTCACTAAAGGCCAAGATGGCGCCAACACTAAAGCTGTAGGAGATGAGCTCGCATGGTGTCCATTATACAACCCCTCTAGTCTCATATTTACTCTTTTTAATACTTGATTCAGTGCAATTTTGTAAATATAGAAATAAAATTGCGGCATTCTTTTTTTGTTTGTTTTGGAAGCCGCCATTTTAGTTAATGTTTTTCTGATTCGTCACATGGGCGGTAATCTTGTGTACAAAGATACATTCAGCTGCTACAACTGAGATCTGGGCATCCTCAACAGGTCACAGGATAATCTCACTTGGCCATGGATAGCTTAATCATGTAGATCAAACAAGATAATGGCTGCCCATGATAAAGAATAATCACTCCCCTCCTCACATGTGCGCTCTACCGCACTTCACGATGTAGTGATCTCTGCGCCATCTTCATCTTTACAGCAGCCTCTAATATATTACCTTGTATATCCAATATGCTGCTGTTGGATCTACTATTTTGGTTTCTCTTAATTAACTTCCTGAGATAAATTACATTTCAATCTGTACAATTGGAATGTGGCATCTACAACTACCAATGCTTTATGCCTCTCTTACATCCATCTCTGTCTCCCCAGCTGGTAGTACCTGAGTATTGTATCCATGGCCTCTTCTGCTTGATGTTTATGTGTGCAGCCGAATGGGTTACTCTGGGCCTGAACATCCCGCTTCTGTTCTACCACCTCTGGAGGTAAGTACTTATCACCCCAAAGCCTCTGGGATATTCACATTTATTTTTATTATTTTCCTTATTATTTGTATTAATATTAGTAGTAGTAGTAATTGTATTAGTATTATTACTTTTTATTTATAAAGTGTCAGCATTGTCCGCAGCAAAACTTACAGTGGGTACAATTAGCAAATTACAAAGGGTTTCAATATTAAACTAGAGTCTAATCATTGCTATATAATGATTATTACATCATTATTAATGTTGCTATGAGTATTGCAGGGTGATTTCTTAATTTATTAGGGAAATGTCAGTGCCCAGTATCATAAGAGACTTGAGTCTGATGAGTACTATAATGCTACTAGCGACTTGCCCGTCAAAAATGACGGCAATAAATTGAAGCCTGGCAATGGTGTTTGTCACACACTGCGAGCCTCTCCCCCCCTCTACTTTATTGGCCTCGCGATGAGCGCCTTTGGCGCTAATCACGGGCCTCGCAATGAGCGCCTTCGGCGCTCATTGCGAGCCCCTCTACTTGACGGGAGGGGCTCATTGCGAACCTCTCCCCCCTCTACTTTACTGGCCTTGCGATAAGCTCCTTCAGCGCTCATCTCGGGCCTTGCAATGAGTGGCTTTGGAACTCATTGTGAGCCTCTCCCGCCCTCTACTTCCTCTCCCTCCCCCTCTCCCTCCCCTGTGTCTCTTTCCCCCCTCTCCCTCCCCTGTGTCTCTTTCCCCCCTCTCCCTCCCCTGTGTCTCTTTCCCCCCTCTCCCTTCCTTGTTTCTCCTTCCCCCTCTCCCTCACCTGTGTCTTTCCCCCCTCTCCCTTCCTTGTTTCTCCTTCCCCCTCTCCCTCCCCTGTGTCTCTTTCCCCCCTCTCTCTTCCTTGTTTCTCCTTCCCCCTCTCCCTCCCCGGTGTCTTTCCCCCCTCTCCCTTCCTTGTTTCTCCTTCCCCCTCTCCCTCCCCTGTGTCTCTTTCCCCCCTCTCCCTTCCTTGTTTCTCCTTCCCCCTCTCCCTCCCCTGTGTCTCTGCCCCCCTCATCCCTCCCCTGTGTCTCTCCACCCCCTGACCCTCATCTTTTCCCCCCTCCGCTGTGTCTCCTCCCCCATGTCTATTCCTCCCCTCCTCTCCCTCCCCTGTGCCTCTCTTCCCCCTTCCCTGTATCTCACTTCCCCTGTCCCCTGTGTCTCTCTTCCCCTGTCCCCTGTGTCTCTCTTCCCCTCCCCTGTATCTCTCTTCCCCTGTGTCTCTCTTCCCCCCTCCTCTCGTGTCTCTATTCCCCTCATCCTCTCCCTCCCTCCCTCATGTATCTCTTCCCCTGCTTCTCCCCTCCCCACTCTTCCCCGTGTCTCTCTCCCTCACCTCATTGCTGTAGATGCGCGCGCGCACGCTTGTGTGACGTCTTCGCGTGCGCGCGCACGCTTGTCTGCCCGGGTACCCGCGCACGCGACGTCTTCGCGTGTGCGCGCGCGCACGCTTGCCGGCTACCCGTGCACGCCTGCAGTAGGGCTGATGGGAGCCATGGTGAAACTGCGAGTTGTGGTCAGTTGCGGCCCTTCCTTTGCGAGGGACGCAAAGCGTGACGACAACTCGCAGTAAGACAATTATAATATGTGATGGTAGGTAATTAGGAGAAATCTAGCAAATGTTGAGTAATTATTACTAATACTAGATGTAATGTATGCAGTATTGAGTAATATTCTCATTCTAGGAATAATTTATGCAATGTTTAGTAGTTATTACTCAATCTAGGTGTAATCTATGCACTGTCTAGTAATTATTGCTCATACTAGGGGTTATTAATTATTACTCGTATTGTAAAAGGAGCTAGTATTATTGCATTATAGATATGATACTATTTATTTAATGCTGCAGTATTACAATATAATATAATATATTACAATATTGCTTCATTTCCCTCTGTGATCAGGTGGTATTGAAGCTTTAGTGTATTTCATATTGTAGTATTATATTTTTGTCTACTTATTTTTGTGATATCAGAGTATTTGTTGTTTGGCTGGTATGACAGCATTAAAGTATTTATTATTTGATGTGCTGTATCATATTATTATTTTTATGTATTCCATTATTTATTTCTGTAGTTTTGCTATTTTCTTGGATTAGAGTATTTATTCTTGCAGTACTATACCATAGGGTATTCATGTATTGGATACTGCAGCATTACAGACTATTTGTTCCTGCAATGCTGCACCATTAGAGCTCTGTTAGAGTATTAATTTACTTGGATATGTATCTTTAACATACTAGCTCAATTGATACTGTAGCATTAAAGTAAGTATTTGTTAATTTGGTTGTGTACCATATTTGTTACTGTGGTCCTGGAGCATTAAGTATATTAAACTGTAGCTTGAGAGTATTTATTCATCTTACACTGATATATTGGAATATTTCTACATATGATATCACAGTATTTGAGTATATAAAATATATAATGGAAGTATTATAATGTGTCTTCTTGTGGTTGTTCATTTCTGAAGTATTACATTTTTGTATTAGATGTTTAGATTTTGGCTACATTATAGTATTTGCTATTTTTTTTATTGTAGCATTTGTACAATGGTATTATAGAGTATTTATTTGTACCATAATTAGAGTATTTATTTATTTGATTATGTGATGTAGCATGTGAGATTTGTTCATTTGACTCTGCAGCATTGAAGTATTTGTTGGTGTGGTGCATCAGCTTTAGGAATATTTGTACATTGATTATGATGTGTACAATATTTGTTATTTTGGTCCTGTAGCATCAGAGTATTTATTTGGTACATTTAATTATTTGTTATGTGCAGAAGGACACCAATTGATTCTGTGGTTTTGTAGTAAAATAGTATTTATTTCATTTATTTTTTTCTCTATTATTTGTTTAAATAAGGAGCATTTTACTGTATACTCTCTTACTCTCTAAATAATAATAAAAACAAATTTACAAAAATAATAAAGAAAATTAAAGTTGAGAAAAAAAAAAAAAGAGGATAGAAAAATAACATTTCTGGCACCAGTACTGTTAGTACTTACCGTATGAGTGTCCAATATGGGAGTATATTTTCATTGTTACTAGAGCATTAAATTACTCATTAATGTGACATTGTAGCAATAGAGTATTTCTTGATACAATGTATTGGTTAATGTGGTACTCTATCATTAGACTGCTCATTTGGTACAGTAATATTAGAGTATTAGTTACACAGAGTCTTAAAGATTAGTACTCTGGGATTATACTGTCCCACAATTTTAGTGAATTTCTTGATTTGAGAAAGTATTAATGGGTATTATAGTATGTCTTAATGTGATGCTTCTTCACTTGTTCTGGTTGCATTCACTGATACTATAGCATTATAGTAGTATATGGTACTGTAGCCTCAATGTATACAGTATGGCAGCAGTAGAGTATTTATTTGATACTATGGCATGAGTATTCTGTGTTATTGAAGCAATAGAGTACTTAACATATGTATAGATGTTGTCCTGTGGCTTTAAAATATTTGTTAATTTTGTATTCGAGATTATTTGTTCACATGATACTTTAGCATTAGAGTATTTGAGTATTAGAATATCTGGCCACGTGATGCTCCTATATTACACTCCACTTGTTTCTATAGCATTAATGTATTGGATCATTTGTTACTGTTGCATTAGTTCATTCGGGCATGTGGGGATTTTGCTTTAAAATATTCATTAATTTGATATTGAAGCATTAGAGTATTGTAGAAGTATTTTTGTTTGTCACTGCGGGATTCCATTGTTTACTCATTTGGCACATACTCTAGTAATGGGATATTCCATTATTTGGTAGCACCGTTATATTGTGTTCATGTCGCAGGTTTCATGCTCTAGTTTGTACTGATGGTATTGCTAGTATTTAATTAACATTTGAAGTAATAATCTCTAATAAGCTTTGTTACAAGGATCATTTATTGCTTTGTTTTATTAGATGAGGAAGAAAATGTTGTCTAGGAACTCGAGGGAGAGAGGAGAGAGGAGAGAGAGTGTGTGTGAGAGAGAGAGAGAGAGAGAGAGAGAGAGAGAGAGGTGGAAGAAAGTATAGAAAGAGAGAGACTTTTGTAAGAAAAGGAGAGAGGGAGAGAGTGGTGGAGGAAGGTAAAGAGAGAGCGGTGGAGGAAGGTAGAGAGAGAGAGAGAGAGAGAGAGAGAGAGAGCAGTGGAGGAAGGTAGAGAGAGAGAGAACGGTGGAGGAAGGTAGAGAGAGAGAGAGTGGGGAGGAAGGTAAAGAGAGAGCGGTGGAGGAAGGTAGAGAGAGAGACAGAGAGCAGTGGAGGAAGGTAGAGAGAGAGAGAACGGTGGAGGAAGGTAGAGAGAGAGAGAGTGGTGGAGGAAGGTAAAGAGAGAACGGTGGAGGAAGGTAGAGAGAGAGAGAGCGGCGGAGGAAGGTAGAGAGAGAGAGAACAGTGGAGGAAGGTAGAGAGAGAGAGAGCGTGGAGGAAGGTAGAGAGAGAGAGAGCGTGGAGGAAGGTAGAGAGAGAGAGAACGGTGGAGGAAGGTAGAGAGAGAGAGAGCGTGGAGGAAGGTAGAGAGAGAGAGAACGGTGGAGGAAGGTAGAGAGAGAGAGAGCATGGAGGAAGGTAGAGAGAGAGAGAGAGACAGAGAGCGGTGGAGGAAGGTAGAGAGAGAGAGAGTGAGAGAGAGAGCGGTGAGGAAGGTAGAGAGAGAGAGAGAGGTGGAGGAAGGTAAAGAGAGAGCGGTGGAGGAAGGTAGAGAGAGAGACAGAGAGCGGTGGAGGAAGGTAGAGAGAGAGAGAGCGTGGAGGAAGGTAGAGAGAGAGAGACAGAGAGCGGTGGAGGAAGGTAGAGAGAGAGAGTGAGAGAGAGAGCGGTGGAGGAAGGTAGAGAGTGAGAGACAGAGAGCGGTGGAGGAAGGTAGAGAGAGAGAGTGAGAGAGAGAGCGGTGGAGGAAGGTACAGAGAGAGAGAGGGAGTGGTGGAGGAAAGTAGAGAGAGAGATAGAGAGAGCGATGGAGGAGGGTAGAGAGAGAAAGAGAGCGGTGGAGGAAGGTAGAGAGAGAGTGGTGGAGGAAGGTAGAGAGAGAGAGAGAGCGGTGGAGGAAGGTAGAGAGAGAGCGGTGGAGGAAGGTAGAGAGAGGGAGAGAGTGGTGGAGGAAGGTAGAGATAGAGACTGATGGAGGAAAGTAGAGAGAGAGAGAGACTGTGGAGGAAGGTAGAGAGAGAGAGAGACTGGTGGAAGAAAAGGAAAGAAAGCTAGCGAGAGACTGGTGGACGAAGGCAGAGAGAGAGAGACTGTGGAGGAAGGTAGAGAGCCAGAGAGAGAGAGACTGGTGGAAGAAAATTAAAAAGAGCTAGAGAGAGACTGGTGGAGGAAGGTAGAGAGAGAGAGAGAGACTGTCGAGGAAGGTAGAGAGAGAGAGAGACTGGTGGAAGAAAATTAAAAAGAGCTAGAGAGAGACTGGCGGAGGAAGGTAGAGAGAGAGAGAGTGTTGGAGGAAGGTAGAGAGAGAGAGAGTCTGGTGGAAGAAAAGGAAAGAGAGCTAGTGAGAGACTGGTGGAGGAAGGTAGAGAGAGTGAGAGAGACTGGTGGAAGAAAGTATAGAAAGAGAGAGATGGGTGGAGGGAGGTAGAGAGAGAGACTGGTAGAAGAAGGTAGAGAGAGAGACTTGTGGAGGTGGGGAAGAGACACTCATGGAAGGAGAAAAGGGAAGACATCCATGAAATGAGAAAATGATATAATTGGTGAAATATGGGAAAAAGGAACACCAGTGGGAAGTGTAGAGGGACATTAGTGGGTGAAGAAGAGGGACACTGATGGAGGAGAAGAGGAACACTAGTGGAGAGAGACGAGGGACACTGGTCGGAGTAGAATAGGGACATTGGTGGGAGGAGAACTGGGACACTAGCAGTGGGAGGCAAAGAGGGACACTGATGAAAGGAGAAGAGTGACACTGATGGGAGGTGAAGAGGGACACTAGTGGGAGGAGAAGAGGGACACTAGTGGGAGGAGAAGAGGAACACTGATGGGAGGAGAAGAGGGACACTAGTGGGAGGAGAAGAGGGACACTGATGGGAGGCAAAGAGGGACAATAGTGGGAGGAGAAGAGGGACACTAGTGGGAGGAGAAGAGGGACACTAGGTGGGAGGCGAAGAGGGACACATTTGTGAGAGGAGAAGAGGGACACTAGGTGGGAGGCGAAGAGGGACACTAGTGGGAGGAGAAGAGGGACACTGATGGGAGGAGAAGAGGGACACTAGTGGAGAGAGACGAGGGACACTGGTCGGAGTAGAATAGGGACATTGGTGGGAGGAGAACTGGGACACTAGCAGTGGGAGGCAAAGAGGGACACTGATGAAAGGAGAAGAGTGACACTGATGGGAGGTGAAGAGGGACACTAGTGGGAGGAGAAGAGGGACACTAGTGGGAGGAGAAGAGGAACACTGATGGGAGGAGAAGAGGGACACTAGTGGGAGGAGAAGAGGGACACTGATGGGAGGCAAAGAGGGACAATAGTGGGAGGAGAAGAGGGACACTAGTGGGAGGAGAAGAGGGACACTAGGTGGGAGGCGAAGAGGGACACATTTGTGAGAGGAGAAGAGGGACACTAGGTGGGAGGCGAAGAGGGACACTAGTGGGAGGAGAAGAGGGACACTGATGGGAGGAGAAGAGGGACACTAGTGGGAGGCGAAGAGGGACACTAGGTGGGAGACGAAGAGGGACACATTTGTGAGAGGAGAAGAGGGACACTAGGTGGGAGGCGAAGAGGGACACTAGTGGGAGGAGAAGAGGGACACTGGTGGGAGGAGAAGAGGGACACTAGTGGGAGGCAAAGAGGGACACTAGGTGGGAGGAGAAGAGGGACACTAGTGGGAGGTGAAGAGGGACACTAGGTGGGAGGCGAAGAGGGACACTAGTGGGAGGAGAATAGGGACACTGGTTGGAGGAGAAGAGGGACACTAGTGGGAGGCGAAGAGGGACACTGGTGGGAGGCAAAGAGGGACACTAGGTGGGAGGAGAAGAAGGACACTAGTGGGAGGTGAAGAGGGACACTAGGTGGGAGGCGAAGAGGGACACTAGGTGGGAGGAGAAGAAGGACACTAGTGGGAGGAGAAGAGGGACACTGGTGGGAGGAGAAGATGGACACTAGTGGGAGGAGAAGAGGGACACTAGTGGGAGGAGAAGAGGGACACTAGTGGGAGGAGAAGAGGGACACTAGGTGGGAGGCGAAGAGGGACACTAGTGAGAGGAGAAGAGGGACACTAGTGGGAGGCAAAGAGGGACACTAGGTGGGAGGAGAAGAGGGACACTGGTGGGAGGAGAAGAGGGACACTAGTGGGAGGCAAAGAGGGACACTAGGTGGGAGGAGAAGAGGGACACTAGTGGGAGGTGAAGAGGGACACTAGGTGGGAGGCGAAGAGGGACACTGGTTAGAGGAGAAGAGGGACACTGGTTGGAGGAGAAGAGGGACACTAGTGGGAGGAGAAGAGGGACACTGGTTGGAGGAGAAGAGGGACACTAGTGGGAGGAGAAGAGTGACACTGATGGGAGGTGAAGAGGGACACTAGTGGGAGGAGAAGAGGGACGCTAGTGGGAGGAGAAGAGGAACACTGATGGGAGGAGAAGAGGGACACTAGTGGGAGGAGAAGAGGGACACTGATGGGAGGCAAAGAGGGACAATAGTGGGAGGAGAAGAGGGACACTAGTGGGAGGAGAAGAAGGACACTGATGGGAGGAGAAGAGGGACACTAGGGGGAGGCGAAGAGGGACACTAGGTGGAAGGCGAAGAGGGACACTAGTGGGAGGAGAAGAGGGACACTGGTGGGAGGAGAAGAGGGACACTAGTGGGAGGCAAAGAGGGACACTAGGTGGGAGGCGAAGAGGGACACTAGTGAGAGGAGAAGAGGGACACTAGGTGGGAGGCGAAGAGGGACACTAGTGGGAGGAGAAGAGGGACACTGGTGGGAGGAGAAGAGGGACACTAGTGGGAGGCAAAGAGGGACACTAGGTGGGAGGAGAAGAGGGACACTAGTGGGAGGTGAAGAGGGACACTAGGTGGGAGGCGAAGAGGGACACTAGTGGGAGGAGAATAGGGACACTGGTTGGAGGAGAAGAGGGACACTAGTGGGAGGCGAAGAGGGACACTGGTGGGATGCAAAGAGGGACACTAGGTGGGAGGAGAAGAAGGACACTAGTGGGAGGTGAAGAGGGACACTAGGTGGGAGGCGAAGAGGGACACTAGGTGGGAGGAGAAGAAGGACACTAGTGGGAGGAGAAGAGGGACACTGGTGGGAGGAGAAGATGGACACTAGTGGGAGGAGAAGAGGGACACTAGTGGGAGGAGAAGAGGGACACTAGGTGGGAGGCGAAGAGGGACACTAGTGAGAGGAGAAGAGGGACACTAGTGGGAGGCAAAGAGGGACACTAGGTGGGAGGAGAAGAGGGACACTGGTGGGAGGAGAAGAGGGACACTAGTGGGAGGCAAAGAGGGACAGTAGGTGGGAGGAGAAGAGGGACACTAGTGGGAGGTGAAGAGGGACACTAGGTGGGAGGCGAAGAGGGACACTGGTTGGAGGAGAAGAGGGACACTGGTTGGAGGAGAAGAGGGACACTAGTGGGAGGAGAAGAGGGACACTGGTTGGAGGAGAAGAGGGACACTAGTGGGAGCAGAAGAGGGACACTGGTTGGAGGAGAAGAGGGACACTGGTTGGAGGAGAAGAGGGACACTAGTGGGAGGAGAAGAGGGACACTGGTTGGAGGAGAAGAGGGACACTAGTGGGAGGCGAAGAGGGACACTGGTGGGAGACAAAGAGGGACACTAGGTGGGAGGAGAAGAAGGACACTAGTGGAAGATGAAGAGGGACACTAGGTGGGAGGCGAAGAGGGACACTAGGTGGGAGGAGAAGGACACTAGTGCGAGGAGAAGAGGGACACTGGTGGGAGGAGAAGATGGACACTAGTGGGAGGAGAAGAGGGACACTAGTGGGAGGAGAAGAGGGACACTGGTGGGAGGAGAAGAGGGACACTAGTGGGAGCAGAAGAGGGACACTGATGGGAGGATAAGAGGGACACTAGTGGGAGGAGAAGAGGAACACTGATGGGAGGAGAAGAGGGACACTAGTGGGAGGAGAAGAGGGACACTGATGGGAGGCAAAGAGGGACAATAGTGGGAGGAGAAGATGGACACTAGTGGGAGGAGAAGAAGGACACTGATGGGAGGAGAAGAGGGACACTAGTGGGAGGAGAAGAGAGACACTGATGGGAGAAGAAGAGGGACACTGGTGGGAGGGGAAGAGGGACACTGGTGGGTGGAGAAGAGGGACACTAGTGGGAGGCAAAGAGGGACACTAGGTGGGAGGAGAAGAAGGACACTAGTGGGAGGTGAAGAGGGACACTAGGTGGGAGGAGAAGAAGGACACTAGTGCGAGGAGAAGAGGGACACTGGTGAGAGGAGAAGATGGACACTAGTGGGAGGAGAAGAGGGACACTAGTGGGAGGAGAAGAGGGACACTGGTGGGAGGAGAAGAGGGACACTAGTGGGAGCAGAAGAGGGACACTGATGGGAGGATAAGAGGGACACTAGTGGGAGGAGAAGAGGAACACTGATGGGAGGAGAAGAGGGACACTAGTGGGAGGAGAAGAGGGACACTGATGGGAGGCAAAGAGGGACAATAGTGGGATGAGAAGAGGGACACTAGTGGGAGGAGAAGAAGGACACTGATGGGAGGAGAAGAGGGACACTAGTGGGAGGAGAAGAGAGACACTGATGGGAGAAGAAGAGGGACACTGGTGGGAGGGGAAGAGGGACACTGGTGGGTGGAGAAGAGGGACACTAGTGGGGGGAGAAGAGGGACACTAATGGGAGGAGAAGAGGGATACTGGTGGGAGGATAAGAGGGATAGTGGTTGGAAGAGAAGATGGACACTGGTGAGAGGAGAAGAGGGACTCTAGTGGGGGGAGTAGAGGGACACTAGTGTGGGAGAAAAGGGACACTAGTGGGTTGAGAAGAGTGACACTAGTGGGGGAGAAGAGGGACACTGGTGGGAGGAGAAGAGGGACACTGATGGGAGAAGAAGAGGGACACTGGTGGGAGGGGAAGAGGGACACTGGTGGGTGGAGAAGAGGGACACTAGTGGGGGGAGAAGAGGGACACTAATGGGAGGAGAAGAGGGATACTGGTGGGAGGATAAGAGGGATAGTGGTTGGAAGAGAAGATGGACACTGGTGAGAGGAGAAGAGGGACTCTAGTGGGGGGAGTAGAGGGACACTAGTGGGGGAGAAAAGGGACACTAGTGGGTTGAGAAGAGTGATACTAGTGGGGGAGAAGAGGGACACTGGTGGGAGGAGTTTATGTTATGTATATATTGGGTATATTTGCTTATATGATAATCTATTGCCAAGAGTCCTGGCGGGGGAGTTTTGGGGTATTTAAGTGTAGAACCCCACAAGATGAGTAACTGTGATCACAAACCACCCCACCCCCATGCTCACCATGCAACCCCTTGAATTACAATACGTGGTAGTTATAGGTAGGAGCCATATGCTGGTGTTATAATCCAGGACAGTTTATACTTTCAGGAGAGTGGGGGAAAATAAGGAGACATATTGGTAAAAAAAAAAAACGTCTTTCTTGCAGTCGACTTAGTGAAGTCATGGAAGGGTTACAGCTACCGACGTGGGTTATTTCTTTTGAAGCTCCGTCTTGGCTCTTCCCAGCTAAAATATTGAAAGCAAAATATATTACCCAGCAGACACCTGAATTGCTCAAATAAGAGATGCTCTGCAAATATTGTCTTCGACCCAGATAATATTTAGATGGAACGTGTCCTCTGTGGCCTTGTGCTTAGTCTACAAATTACCGGCGCATCTTTTGTGCCGACGTCTGGATCTGTGCGACCCAATTATAATAAACAAATGATACCACCAGGGCTCCTTATACTATGTACCTTTAGAATTAGGTCAGCATTTAATATCACCCACCCCCGCCATCACCTGGACAATGGAATTATTAGGTCTGGGGTTTAGAGAGTTGCTGCTATTTAAAGCGATACAGTTCCTGTAATCAATATAAAAAGAGTGTTTTAAAACTTTTTTTTTTCAAAATCAAATGAGTGATCTATAGTTTATGAGTATTCAATAGACATAAAATTCATCAGAAAGAAGTACTCCTCTTCATGGCCGTCAGTGTCCGGACTCTGGCCCCAACACACACACACATCAAATATAATATCATCAAAGTGCCCTCACCCTACAGACATAACTGAATTGGTCATGGGGTATTTCTGAAGATTGAGGTCAGACTCAACTTTAAAAGATGGTAATGTCCATGTCTACATCCAGTAGAGATAAAGATGTCCAAGTCCCTAATGTATCATAGGAATGCAGGCCTATGTCCTTGTCTACATCAAGTAGAGATATAGGTGACCAGGTTGTCCAAGTCCCTAACGTAGTCATAGGAAAGCACGCCATATGTACTTGTCTACATCCAGTAGAGATATAGGTTGCCAGGTTGGACACGTCCCTAATGTAGTCATAGGAAAGCAGGCCAAATGTCCTTGTCTATATCCAGTAGAGATATAGGTGGCCAGGTTGGACACATCCCTAATGTATCATAGGAATGCAGGCCAAATATCCTTGTCTACATCTAGTAGAGACATAGGTGGCCAGGTTGTCCAAGTCCCTAATGTATCATAGGAATGCAGGCCATGTATTCTTGTCTACATCCAGTAGAGACATAGGTGGCCAGGTTATCCAAGTCCTTAATGTATCATAGGAATGCAGGCCATGTATACTTGTCTACATCCAGTAGAGACATAGGTGGCCAGGTTATCCAAGTCCTTAATGTATCATAGGAATGCAGGCCATGTATACTTGTCTACATCCAGTAGAGACATATGTGGCCAGGTTATCCAAGTCCTTAATGTATCATAGGAATGCAGGCCATGTATACTTGTCTACATCCAGTAGAGACATAGGTGGCCAGGTTGTCCAAGTCCCTAATGTATCATAGGAGTGCAGGCCATATATTCTTGTCTACATCCAGCAGAGATATAGGTGGCCAGGTTATCCAAGTACCTAATGTAGTCATAGGAAAGCAGGCCATATGTCCTTGTCTACATCCAGTAGAGATATAGGTGGCCAGGTTGTCAATGTCCCTAATGTAGTCATACAAAAGCAGGCCATATGTCCTTGACTACATCCATGATGGGAAGAATGTCTTCAGAAAGGTAGAAACAAATATGGGATGACCTTATTTACTTCTGTATGGAGAGTACAGAATTGCAGATGTTTGGGAATTGGACTTGTAGGACTGAGGTTAAAAGGTTAAGCTAACCACAGCCCAGGGATCTGGATCTGAGGAGATCTATGAAAAGAAGATCAGGACATGTTCAAGTAGATCCAGTAATCCAAACCTTAGGTCAGGACAGGTGCCAAGCAAGCGGAGTCTGGAATAGTAGAGCTCAGGAACCAAAGATACAACACTGGTAAATAATACTCAGATGCAGATTGTTTTGCTATACTCAGTCTTTGTGTAATTAGCAGCAAACACTACTAGAATCCAATGGTTGTTTCAATTTGGGTGGAATCTACAAATTGTTACTTAAAATGAATTGGAGGAATATCTGCCTTTATGATGGGAGGACCAAAGGTTGGGTGCCAATGCCTTCTTCATTCAATGAAGAAAAGCAAAGGGGTCTACAAGGGGAATGTTAACCTCCACATTGTCTACCTCAACATTGGGAGAAAGAAAGACAAGACATCAGTTTTTAAGAAAGGGAAAACATGCTATTAGGTTACCCTGTGTGTGCCTACTACCCTAGCAATTATTACTATAACAATTGGGTTTGAGAGTAATACAAATCTCTGGGGTCACATTACAGGTATTTTCACCGGCCAGCGGATGGCTCTGAAGTAATGTTTGACCCGGTGTCCATCATGAACGTGGATATCTTGAATTACTGTCAGAAGGAGGCTTGGTGTAAACTGGCATTTTACTTGCTGTCCTTCTTCTACTACTTATACAGGTACGTAACACATAGGGCCTTCAGAAGGCCTATAGAGAGGGAGACAGGAAGTTCTCAGAAGAGAAACTGAGAATAGAGAGAGAAGTAAACAATGGAGAGTTGACAGAGACAGAGAGTGTGGGAGAGTCTGATGGAGCAATAGAACCTGGGGTATGGTAGAGATGGAGGAATTGGTGCTGTATAGATGTGTGATACAGCCTGGTGGAGTGGTAGAGAATTAGGGATGGACGGCTGGGGTAAATGGACTGAGATAGAACCCAATGGAGATCAAGAGGCTGGGGGATTGGTGGAATCTAGACGTGATAGATTTTGATGGGGTTGTACATCCTGGTGGATTGATAGAAAACAAGTAATGGGCTAACGGGGTTAATAGTCTGCAATAGAACCCAATTGAGATGAAGAGGCTAAGGGTCTGGTGGATTCTAGACGTGTCATAGATTTTTATGAAGTCGTACAGTCTGGCAGAGTGATAGAGAGTGAGGGATGGATGGCCGGTGTAAATGGACTGAAATATAACCCAATGGAGATCAAGAGGCTGACGGATTGGTGAGTCTAGACATGTGGTCGATTTTGATGGAGTTTGAAGTCCTGTCTGAGTGATAGAGAATGAGGTATGGACTGACAGGGTACATAGGCTGAGGTAGAACCCAATTGAGATCAATAGGCTGAGGGATTGGTGGAGTCTAGATGTGACATAAATGTTGATGAAGTAGTACAGCCTGGTGGAGTGATAGAGAATGAGGGATGGACAACTGTGGTAAATGGACTGAGATAGAACCCAATGGAGATAAAGAGACTCAGGGGATTGGTGGAGTCTAGATGTGACATAAATGTTGATGAAGTAGTACATCCTGGTGGAGTGATAGGGAATGAGGGATGGACGGCTGTGGTAAAAGGACTGAGATAGAACCCAATGGAGATAAAGAGGCTCAGGGGGATTGGTCGAGTCTAGACGTGTGATAAATGTGAGTCTTGCTGCCCGGTGGAGTGATAGGAAACGAAGGATGGATG
Source organism: Discoglossus pictus (assembly GCA_027410445.1). Classification (NCBI taxonomy): domain Eukaryota; kingdom Metazoa; phylum Chordata; class Amphibia; order Anura; family Alytidae; genus Discoglossus; species Discoglossus pictus. The sequence continues at coordinate 39,865 of JAPZIH010001132.1, forward strand.
TCTGGAATATATAGCTTGAGAGAGAATCCATTGGAGATCAAGAAGCTAAGGGGGCTGGTGAGGTGCCGAAGAAAGGTTGGAAGAGGGTAGAGAGTAATAAAGAAAGGGGTGGCCAAGGCGATGTATGGAAATAAGGGGGAAGGAGAGTTCTGAGAGAGAGGAGGAGAAGCCTAACCTTATTAGAACCTGTTCTGTGTCATTCTAAAGATAGGGAGTTTTTTTTGTGATGGGAGGGGCTTATAATATGGAAGGAAACAGTGAATAATCCATAAGAACTAAAGAGACTGGAGGGGTATAAAAGGTACATCACACTAATGCAAATGTGGATCATTGTTTATGTCACAACATCATCATTACTCTATTAATTGCATTTCTTCAAACTATGTTCATTCTAACAACACCACTTGTCCATCCTGCATCCTGTACTAATCTCTGCATCATACACAGCATCATGTACTAACCTGGTCTGTACATACAGCATCCTGTACTAATTAAGTCTGTATACAAAGCATCCTGTACTAATTAAGTCTGTATACAAAGTATCCTGCACTAATCAAGTCTGTAAACAAAGCATCCCGTACTAATCAAGTCTGTATACAAAGCACCCTGTACTAATCAAGTCTATATACAAAGCATCCTGTACTAATCAAGTCTGTAAACAAAGTATACTGTACTAATCAAGTCTGTAAACAAAGCATCCTGTACTAATCAAGTTTGTAAACAAAGAATCCTGCACTAATCAAGTCTGTAAACAAAGCATCCTGTACTAATCAAGTCTGTAAACAAAGTAGCAACTACTAATCAAGTCTGTAAACAAAGCATCCTGTCCTAATCAAGTCTGTACACAAAGCATCCTGTACTAATCAAGTTTGTGTACAAAGCATCCTGTACTAATCAAGTCTATATACAAAGCATCCTGTGCTTATCAAGTCTGTAAACAAAGCATCCTGTACTAATCAAGTCTGGAAACAAAGTATCCTGTACCAATCACGTTTGTGTACAAAGCATCCTGTACTAATCAAGTCTGTAAACAAATTATCCTGTACTAATCGTGTCTGTAAACAAAGCATCCTGTACCAATCAAGTTTGTGTACAAAGCATCCTGTACTAATCAAGTCTGTAAACAAAGCACCCTACACTAATCAAGTCAGTAAGCAAAGCATCCTGCACTAATCAAGTCTGTATACAAATCATCCTGAACTAATCAAGTCTGTATACAAAGCATCCTGTACTAATCAAGTCTGGAAACAAAGTATCCTGTACCAATCAAGTTTGTGTACAAAGCATCCTGTACTAATCAAGTCTGTAAACAAAGTATCCTGTACTAATCAAGTCTGTATACAAAGCATCCTGTACTAATCAAATCTGTAAACAAACTGTCCTGTACTAATCAAGTCTGTAAACAAAGCACCCTACACTAATCAAGTCTGTAAGCAAAGCATCCTGCACTAATCAAGTCTGTATACAAATCATCCTGAACTAATCAAGTCTGTATACAAAGCATCCTGTACTAATCAAGTCTGTAAACAAAGCATCCTGTCCTAATCAAGTCTGTAAACAAAGTATCCTGTACTAATCAAGTCTGTATACAAAGCATACTGTACTAATAATGTTTTTAAAGAAAGCACCCTGTACTAATCAAGTCTGTAAACAAAGCATCCTGTACTAATCAAGTCTGTATACAAAGTATCCTGTACTAATCATGTCTGTAAACAAAGCATCCTGTCCTAATCAAGTCTGTAAACAAAGTATCCTGTACTAATCAAGTCTGTATACAAAGCATCCTGTACTAATAATGTTTTTAAAGAAAGCACCCTGTACTAATCAAGTCTGTATACAAAGCATCCTGTACTAATTAAGTCTGTAAACAAAGCATACTGTACTAATCAAGTCTGTATACAAAGCATCCTGTACTAATCAAGTCTGTATACAAAGTATCCTGTACTAATCATGTCTGTAAACAAAGCATCATGTACTAATCAAGTCTGTAAACAAAGCATCCTGTACTAATCAAGTGTGTATACAACACATCCTGTTCTAATCAAGTCTGTAAACAAAGTATCCTGTACTAATATTTGCTGTACATGCAGCATCCTGTACTAATCCCACTTCTTCCTTGCACGCAGGGTGGGGGCCACTGTACGTTATGTCAACGCGTAGGATGCTGTGCCTCTGATGGTGAGTGACTTGCTCTCGGCCCCCTACAAACGCCCCCACTTCCTCCCCTTTGTATATTCAGACTCTGCATGCTGTGACCCTGCACACACAGTATCCTCTGCTAACACTTACACTACACAGCTTTGTGCCTGATCCACTCCCATTGATTCCCCTCCACTTACAACATCAGCAACTGCCATCTACAGATACTAAATACCCTGATACTAACTCTCTCCCTCCACCCCTTCTCTCCTCATTTTTCTCCATTCCTCCTTTTCTCCTCTTTCCTCAATCTTCTTCATTGTCTTCTCTCTCTTCCTCTCCTCCTGTTCTTTGTCTGTCTCTCTGCTCCTCTTTATCTCTCACCATCTCTTTCTGGCTGTGCTATATCCAACATCTCTGTACCACTCTCTGTCCATCTTCTCTCTCTCTCTCTCTCTGTCCCTCTAATTCTTCCTCTCTTCTTCTTTCTCTATCCTCCTTCCTCGTCTCTTTCTTTGCCTCCTCTTACCCCTTTGCCTCCTTTTCCTCTATCCTCCTTCCCCCTCTCTTTCTTTGCCTCCTCTCCCCCCTTTCCCTCCTTTTCCTCTATCCTCCTTCCCCCTCTCTTTCTCTACCTCCTCTCCCCCTTTTTATCTCCTCTTCCTCTATCCTCCCTCCCCCTCTTCCACCTCTTTCTTTGCCTCCTCTCCCTGTCTTGCCTCCTTTTCCTCTATCCTCCTTGCCCCCTCTCCCCCTTTTTATCTCCACTTCATCTATCCTCCTTCCCCCTCTCTCTTTCTTTGCCTCCTCTCCCCCTTTTTATCTCCACTTCCTCTATCTTCCTTCCCCGTCTCTTTCTTTGCCTCCTCTCCCCCTTTTTATCTCCTCTATCCTCCCTCCCCCTCTTCCACCTCTTTCTTTGCCTCCTCTCCCCCTTTTTATCTCCACTTCCTCTATCCTCCTTCCCCTCTCTCTTTCTTTGCCTCCTCTCCCCCTTTTTATCTCCACTTCCTCTATCCTCCTTCCATCTCTCTTTCTTTGCCTTCTCTCCCCCTTTTTATCTCTACTTCATCTATCCTCCTTCCCCCTCTTTCTTTCTTTGCCTCCTCTCCCCCTTTTTATCTCCACTTCCTCTATCCTCCTTTCCCCTCTCTCTTTCTTTGCCTCTTCTCTCCCTTTTTATCTTCACTTCCTCTATCCTCCTTCCCCCTCTCTTTCTTTGTCTCCTCTCCCCCTTTGTATCTCCACTTCCTCTATCCTCCTTCCCCTTCTCTTTCTTTGCCTCATCTCCCACTTTTTATCTCCACTTCCTCTATCCTCCTTCCCTCTCTTTCTTTCTTTGCCTCCTCAACCCCTTTGTATCTCCACTTCCTCTATCCTCCTTCCCGTTCTCTTTCTTTGACTCATCTCCCCCTTTTTATCTCCACTTCCTCTATCCTCCTTCGCCCTCTCTCTTTCTTTGCCTCCTCCCCCCCTTTGTATCTCCACTTCCTCTATCCTCCTTCCCGTTCTCTTTCTTTGACTCATCTCCCCCTTTTTATCTCCACTTCCTCTATCCTCCTTCCCCCTCTCTTTCTTTGCCTCCTCTCCCCCTTTTTATCTCCTTTTCCTCTATCCTCCTTCCCCCTCCCTTTCTTTGCCTCATCTCCCCCCTTTCCCTCCTTTTCCTCTATCCTCCTTCCCCTTCTCTTTTGTTGCCTCCTCCCCCTTTTTATCTCCTCTTCCTCTATCCTTCTTCCCCCTCTCTTTCTTTGTCTCCTCTCCCCGATTTGCCTCCTTTTCCTCTATCCTCCTTCCCCCTCTCTTTCTTTGCCTCCTCTCCCCCTTTTTATCTCCTTTTCCTCTATCCTCCTTCCCCCTCCCTTTCTTTGCCTCCTCTCCCCCCTTTGCCTCCTTTTCCTCTATCCTCCTTCCCCCTCTCTTTCTTTGCCTCCTCTCCCCCCTTTCCCTCCTTTTCCTCTATCCTCCTTCCCCCTCTCTTTCTCTACCTCCTCTCCCCCTTTTTATCTCCTCTTCCTCTATCCTCCCTCCCCCTCTTCCACCTCTTTCTTTGCCTCCTCTCCCTGTCTTGCCTCCTTTTCCTCTATCCTCCTTCCCCCTCTTTCTTTGCCCCCTCTCCCCCTTTTTATCTCCACTTCATCTATCCTCCTTCCCCCTCTCTCTTTCTTTGCCTCCTCTCCCCCTTTTTATCTCCACTTCCTCTATCTTCCTTCCCCGTCTCTTTCTTTGCCTCCTCTCCCCCTTTTTATCTCCTCTATCCTCCCTCCCCCTCTTCCACCTCTTTCTTTGCCTCCTCTCCCCCTTTTTATCTCCACTTCCTCTATCCTCCTTCCCCTCTCTCTTTCTTTGCCTCCTCTCCCCCTTTTTATCTCCACTTCCTCTATCCTCCTTCCATCTCTCTTTCTTTGCCTCCTCTCCCCCTTTTTATCTCTACTTCATCTATCCTCCTTCCCCCTCTTTCTTTCTTTGCCTCCTCTCCCCCTTTTTATCTCCACTTCCTCTATCCTCCTTCCCCCTCTCTTTCTTTGCCTCCTCTCCCCCTTTTTATCTCAACTTCCTCTATCCTCCTTCCCCCTCTCTTTCTTTGCCTCCTCTCCCCCTTTTTATCTCCTTTTCCTCTATCCTCCTTCCCCCTCCCTTTCTTTGCCTCATCTCCCCCCTTTCCCTCCTTTTCCTCTATCCTCCTTCCCCTTCTCTTTTGTTGCCTCCTCCCCCTTTTTATCTCCTCTTCCTCTATCCTTCTTCCCCCTCTCTTTCTTTGTCTCCTCTCCCCGATTTGCCTCCTTTTCCTCTATCCTCCTTCCCCCTCTCTTTCTTTGCCTCCTCTCCCCCTTTTTATCTCCTTTTCCTCTACCCTCCTTCCCCCTCCCTTTCTTTGCCTCCTCTCCCCCCTTTGCCTCCTTTCCCTCTATCCTCCTTCCCCCTCTCTTTCTTTGCCTCCTCTCCCCCCTTTCCCTCCTTTTCCTCTATCCTCCTTCCCCCTCTCTTTCTCTACCTCCTCTCCCCCTTTTTATCTCCTCTTCCTCTATCCTCCCTCCCCCTCTTCCACCTCTTTCTTTGCCTCCTCTCCCTGTCTTGCCTCCTTTTCCTCTATCCTCCTTCCCCCTCTTTCTTTGCCCCCTCTCCCCCTTTTTATCTCCACTTCATCTATCCTCCTTCCCCCTCTCTCTTTCTTTGCTTACTCTCCCCCTTTTTATCTCCACTTCCTCTATCTTCCTTCCCCGTCTCTTTCTTTGCCTCCTCTCCCCCTTTTTATCTCCTCTATCCTCCCTCCCCCTCTTCCACCTCTTTCTTTGCCTCCTCTCCCCCTTTTTATCTCCACTTCCTCTATCCTCCTTCCCCTCTCTCTTTCTTTGCCTCCTCTCCCCCTTTTTATCTCCACTTCCTCTATCCTCCTTCCATCTCTCTTTCTTTGCCTCCTCTCCCCCTTTTTATCTCTACTTCATCTATCCTCCTTCCCCCTCTTTCTTTCTTTGCCTCCTCTCCCCCTTTTTATCTCCACTTCCTCTATCCTCCTTTCCCCTCTCTCTTTCTTTGCCTCTTCTCCCCCTTTTTATCTTCACTTCCTCTATCCTCCTTCCCCCTCTCTTTCTTTGCCTCCTCTCCCCCTTTTTATCTCCTTTTCCTCTATCCTCCTTCCCCCTCCCTTTCTTTGCCTCCTCTCCCCCCTTTGCCTCCTTTTCCTCTATCCTCCTTCCCCCTCTCTTTCTTTGCCTCCTCTCCCCCCTTTCCCTCCTTTTCCTCTATCCTCCTTCCCCCTCTCTTTCTCTACCTCCTCTCCCCCTTTTTATCTCCACTTCCTCTATCCTCCTTCCCCCTCTCTTTCTTTGCCTCCTCTCCCCCTTTTTATCTCCTTTTCCTATATCCTCCTTCCCCCTCCCTTTCTTTGCCTCCTCTCCCCCCTTTGCCTCCTTTTCCTCTATCCTCCTTCCCCCTCTCTTTCTTTGCCTCCTCTCCCCCCTTTCCCTCCTTTTCCTCTATCCTCCTTCCCCCTCTCTTTCTCTACCTCCTCTCCCCCTTTTTATCTCCTCTTCCTCTATCCTCCCTCCCCCTCTTCCACCTCTTTCTTTGCCTCCTCTCCCTGTTTTGCCTCCTTTTCCTCTATCCTCCTTCCCCCTCTTTCTTTGCCCCCTCTCCCCCTTTTTATCTCCACTTCATCTATCCTCCTTCCCCCTCTCTCTTTCTTTGCCTCCTCTCCCCCTTTTTATCTCCACTTCCTCTATCTTCCTTTCCTGTCTCTTTCTTTGCCTCCTCTCCCTCTTTTTATCTCCTCTATCCTCCCTCCCCCTCTTCCACCTCTTTCTTTGCCTCCTCTCCCCCTTTTTATCTCCACTTCCTCTCTCCTCCTTCCCCTCTCTCTTTCTTTGCCTCCTCTCCCCCTTTTTATCTCCACTTCCTCTATCCTCCTTCCATCTCTCTTTCTTTGCCTCCTCTCCCCCTTTTTATCCACTTCCTCTATCCTCCTTTCCCCTCTCTCTTTCTTTGCCTCCTCTCCCCCTTTTTATCTTCACTTCCTCTATCCTCCTTCCCCCTCTATTTCTGTGTCTCCTCTCCCCCTTTGTATCTCCACTTCCTCTATCCTCCTTCCCGTTCTCTTTCTTTGACTCATCTCCCCCTTTTTATCTCCACTTCCTCTATCCTCCTTCCCCCTCTCTTTCTTTGCCTCCTCTCCCCCTTTTTATCTCCTTTTCCTCTATCCTCCTTCCCCCTCTCTTTCTTTGCCTCATCTCCCCCCTTTCCCTCCTTTTCCTCTATCCTCCTTCCCCTTCTCTTTTGTTGCCTCCTCCCCTTTTTATCTCCTCTTCCTCTATCCTTCTTCCCCCTCTCTTTCTTTGTCTCCTCTCCACAATTTGCCTCCTTTTTTACGTGTTTCCCCATTTCTTTTCTTCTCATTATTCCTTTTGCTCTTTTCTTCACCCCTTCTCTCTCTCTCTCCCCTTGTCTCCCCCCCTCTCCCCTTTATCTCTCCATCAGTATGATTTATACACTCGTCACTTTTTGAATCTCGCCTCTCCGTACCCCTGGTCCCAGGAGACAGAGGATAGGACAGTAAGAGACTGGAGAAGACTCTCTGTGATGGAGCCGAGCTCTGCTGCTCGTCGCTCCCTCCTCCACCTGTGAATACCTGGCCCCTCTCTCTTACACTCTATCTCTTCCTTCCTCTCCCTCTCTTTCCCCTCCCTCCTTTCCGTTTTCTTCTCTCTCTTTTTAGACGGCTGCTGGCTCACAGCTTTTTTTTGTCTGTTTGAAGTCTGTGACTTTATTTATTTAGAGATGTGTGGAGTTTATCGTTAATAAAATATCTATATATTCACCATTGTGATGAGCTTTGGAGAGGGGGGGTCCGCTCTACATACATGTCATGGTGTAATAGTATGTGTGTGGGCGGAGTCTGTGAATGGAGGGTCCTGGGGCAAAATGGCAAAATATTTTGGGGCACCCTTTACAACGTTTTGATCCGCCCTTTGGCATCAGTGAAAAAAGCCACAAACATATACAGTGGATATAACAAGTCTACACACCCCTGTTAAAATGTCAGGTTTCTGTGCTGTAAAAAAATTAGACAAAGATAAATCATTTCAGAACTTTTTCCACCTTTAATGTGACCTATAAACTGTACAACTCAATTGAAAAACAAACTGAATTATTTTAGGTTGAGGAAAGAAAAAGAAAAAAGAAAAATAATGTGGTTGCATAAGTCTGCACACCCTCTTTCAACTGGGGATGTAGCTGTGTTTAGAATTAAGCAATCACATTCCAAATCCTGTTAAATAGGAGTCAGCATACACCCGCCTTCATTTAAAGTGCCTCTGATTAACCCCAAATAAAGTTCAGCTGCTCTAGTTGGTCTTTCCTGAAATGTTCTTAGTTGCATCCCACAGCAAAAGCCATGGTCCACAGAGAGCATCCAAAGCATCAGAGGGATCTCATTGTTAAAAGGTATCAGTCAGGAGAAGAGTACAAAATAATTTCCAAGGCATTAGATATACCATGGAACACAGTGAAGACAGTCATTATCAAGTGGAGAAAATATGGCACAACAGTAACATTACCAAGAACTGGAGCTCCCTCCAAAATTGATGAAAAGCAGAGAAGAAAATTGGTCTGGGAGGCTACCAAGAGGCCTACAGCAACATTAAAGGAGCTGCAGGAATATCTGGCAAGTACTGGCTGTGTGGTACATGTGACAACAATCTCCCGTATTCTTCATATGTCTGGGCTATGGGGTAGAGTGGCAAGACGAAAGCCTTTTCTTACGAAGAAAAATATCCAAGCCAGGCTACATTTTGCACAAACACATCGGAAGTCTCCCAAAAGCTTGTGGGAAAAGGTGTTATGGTCTAATGAAACCAAGGCTGAACTTTTTGGCCATAATTCCAAAAGATATGTTTGGCGCAAAAACAACACTGCACATCACCAAAAGAACACCATACCCACAGTGAAGCATGGTGGTGGCAGCATCATGCTTTGGGGCTGTTTTTCTTCAGCGGGAACTGGGGCCTTAGTTAAGATAGAGGGAATTATGAACAGTTCCAAATACCAGTCAATATTGGCACAAAACCTTCAGGCTTCTGCTAGAAAGCTGAACATGAAGAGGAACTTCATCTTTCACATGACAACGACCCAAAGCATACATCCAAATCAACAAAGGAATGGCTTCACCAGAAGAAGATTAAAGTTTTGGAAAGGCCCAGCCAGAGCCCAGACCTGAATCCGATTGAAAATCTGTGGGGTGATCTGAAGAGGGCTGTGCACGGGAAATGCCCTCGCAATCTGACAGATTTGGAGTGTTTATGCAAAGAAGAGTGGGCAAATCTTGCCAAGTCACAATGTGCCGTGCTGATAGACTCACCCAAAAAGACTGAGTGCTGGAATAAAATCACAAGGGGCTTCAACAAAGTATTAGTTTAAGGGTGTGCATACTTATGCAACCATAGTATTTTATTTTTATATTTTTTCTTCCCTCTACCTAAAAGATTTCAGTTTGTTTTTCAATTGAGTTGTACAGTTTATAGGTCACATTAAAGGTTGAAAAAGTTCTAAAATGATTTATCTTTGTCTCATTTTTTTACAGCACAGAAACCTGACATTTTAACAGGGGTGTGTAGACTTTTTTTATCCACTGTATGTTGATAATCAGGTCGACCCTATAAATGATCACATGGTCTTCTATAAAATAATTATCTATTAATCTATTAAAGTAAGATCCATCCCTCTTCTTGGCCACAGTGCTTTGCACCTGCTGCACCAGCAGTAGCTCTGCCTATGTGTGTGGGGGGCTGGGAAGTGTACATGAAATGGTTTCATGGGACTTGCGTTAGGGGGTATCTGGTATTCATGGAAACCACCACCCACCAGACTGGCAGTGCCAATGTTGGCAGCCAACCAAGCGTCATGGCGTAGAAGTTCTTTGGGACATAACATGGCAATATGGTGGTACTGGTTGCAATTGTCTCTGCCAGAGGATCCTCACTGACCTGATATAATGCCATCCCGCTGATCCACATATACCAGGGCAGTACTCGAGCACAATCATTGGATCATTTGCATCCCTCTCAGATGCCCTGTGGCAGGTCAGCTTGAGCTAGGTTGGGTAACATTTAGTGCAAGTGGTCATCTCACTGGCAGGGAAGATGGAGTAAACCCCACTGGTCCATACTACCTATGGTACTACTGCTGGTCTAGGCTTTCCATATCTGGTGGGCCACAAGTTAATTTGTGAATAGCTCTCCATCAGGGCATAGGAATTGGGTCAATTGATGTGGCAACCTTCAAATCTATCAAGTAGTGGACAAAGGTAATCAATCAACGCAGCCTAATGACACCTCCAAATAGCCCCCTTGGGCTCTTAGTACTGTACAAGTACTGGTCCAATGGTCTGTGGGCTTCCTGGGCAGGAAAGCCACAAGGGTTGGCCAAACAAACCAATTAAAGGATCACTGTAAATCCCAAACCCACTGGTCCATACCAACTATGGTACTACTGTTGGAAAATGTTTTCAATACCTGGTGGGCAGTATTGGCATGGGAATTGGGTCAACTGGTGAGAGAACTTTCTACACTTTTCAGTAGTGGGTAAACCCACCTCAGCCCTGTGGCACCTTCATGTAGGCCCCTTGGGCTCGAAGTACTGTACAATTACTGGTCCAGTGGTCTCTGGGCTTCCTGGGCAGCCAAGTCCAACAGAGAGTATACTTTTTGTGGCAGGAAAGCCACAAGAGTTGGCCAAACAAAACAATTAAAGGACCAGTGTAAATCCCAACCCTACTGGTCCATATTAACTATGGTACTACTGTTGGAAAAGGTTTTCAATACCTGGTGGGCCAAAAGTCCATTTGGAAATCTCTCTCCTTCAGGGCAGTATTGGCATGGGAATTGGGTCAACTGATGAGAAAACTTTCTACACTTTTAAGTAGTGGGTAAGCTCACCTCAGACTTGTGGCACCTACATGTAGGCCCCTTGGGCTCTTAGTATTGTGCAAGTACTGGTCCAGTGGTCTGTGGGCTTCCTGGGCAGCCTAGTCCAACAGATAATATACTTTTTGTGGCAGAAAAGCCACAAGGGTTGGCCAAACAAACCAATTAAAGAACCACTGTATATCCCACTGGACCATACCAACTATGGTACTACTGTTGGAAAAGGTTTTGAATACCCGGTGGGCCAAAAGTCCATTTGGAAATCTTGCTCCTTCAGGGCAGTATTGGCATGGGAATTGGGTCAACTGGTGAAATAATTTTCTACACTTTTAAGTAGTGGGTAAGCCCACCTCAGCCCTGTGGCCCCTTCATGTAGGCCCCTTGGGCTCTTAGTATTGTACAAGTACAGGTCCAAGTGTCTGTGGGCTTCCTGGAACCAACAGTGAATGTATTTATTGGGTCAACAATCAACAAAGCCACCAGGGCTGGCCAAACCCATCAATTAAAGAGCCACTGTAGTTTGGGAAAGCCTTCACATATTCGTTAAGTACAAAACAAACATTATCAGGTGTTTAAGCAACGACCATAAGGGGATTTTGAGGGAAAATCTTCACATTCTGCTTGTGTCTTCAAGTGCGGACATTTACATCATAGCCTGCTGGAGAATAACTGGGAGCGGGATCTCATACTATTATTGTAAGCGGCTATTCCAAGTCACAGGCTTTCTATTGAGCTGAATAGAGATCTAAGCTATATTTGAGGACCCCTCCTTGTTAGTAATTATATGAGGAACAAAAACAAATGTCTGCTGCCATTAAAGGATAATTTCATGCAATAGTTACAATCATAGACCATATTATTCTTGTCTTGCATTTCCTGGCCCTGGTCCTCACTGTCCTCTTGGATACCTGCCCAGATACTGGCGCGGATGGCGAGCGCGACACAAAACTGATACGCACGGATTTACTTGACTTTGAAATGTTAATTGCTCTTTACAGACATTTATGTCCAACTGACTTTTTTTTCTCCTGAAAACTGATTAATAGCAAAAACGCCCAAAGATTACTGGCTGTGTACATGGGTGGCATCGCAGTGCGCCAGTGTGGGAACCTGGCACTGCACGGAATACATGCCATGGCACCGTGTATAGTGTGAGGGGGAGGCTGGCACCGTATATACATATCATGGTGTATAGTGTGAGGGGGAGGCTGGCACCGTATATACATATCATGGTGTATAGGGTGAGGGGGAGGCTGGCACCGTATATACATATCATGGTGTATAGTGTGAGGGGGAGGCTGGCACCGTATATACATATCATGGTGTATAGAGTGAGGGGGAGGCTGGCACCGTATATACATATCATGGTGTATAGTGTGAGGGGGAGGCTGGCACCGTATGTACATATCATGGTGTATAGTGTGAGGGGGAGGCTGGCACCGTATGTACATATCATGGTGTATAGTGTGAGGGGGAGGCTGGCACTGTATATACATATCATGGTGTATAGTGTGAGGGGGAGGCTGGCACTGTATATACATATCATGGTGTATAGTGTGAGGGGGAGGCTGGCACCGTATGTACATATCATGGTGTATAGTGTGAGGGGGAGGCTGGCACCGTATATACATATCATGGTGTATAGTGTGAGGGGGAGGCTGGCACCGTATGTACATATCATGGTGTATAGTGTGAGGGGGAGGCTGGCACCGTATGTACATATCATGGTGTATAGTGTGAGGGGGAGGCTGGCACCGTATATACATATCATGGTGTATAGTGTGAGGGGGAGGCTGGCACTGTATATACATATCATGGTGTATAGTGTGAGGGGGAGGCTGGCACCGTATATACATATCATGGTGTATAGTGTGAGGGGGAGGCTGGCACTGTATATACATATTATGGTGTATAGTGTGAGGGGGAGGCTGGCACTGTATGTACATATCATGGTGTATAGTGTGTGGGGGAGGCTGGCACCGTATATACATATCATGGTGTATAGTGTGAGGGGGAGGCTGGCACCGCATATACATATCATGGTGTATAGTGTAAGGGGGGAGGCTGGCACCGTATGTACATATCATGGTGTATAGTGTGAGGGGGAGGCTGGCACTGTATGTACATATCATGGTGTATAGTGTGAGGGGGAGGCTGGCACCGTATGTACATATCATGGTGTATAGTGTGAGGGGGAGGCTGGCACCGTATGTACATATCATGGTGTATAGTGTGAGGGGGAGGCTGGCACCGTATATACATATCATGGTGTATAGTGTGAGGGGGAGGCTGGCACCGCATATACATATCATGGTGTATAGTGTGAGGGGGAGGCTGGCACCGTATATACATATCATGGTGTATAGTGTGAGGGGGAGGCTGGCACTGTATATACATATCATGGTGTATAGTGTGAGGGGGAGGCTGGCACTGTATATACATATCATGGTGTATAGTGTAAGGGGGAGGCTGGCACCGTATGTACATATCATGGTGTATAGTGTGAGGGGGAGGCTGGCACCGTATGTACATATCATGGTGTATAGTGTGAGGGGGAGGCTGGCACCGTATATACATATCATGGTGTATAGTGTGAGGGGGAGGCTGGCACCGCATATACATATCATGGTGTATAGTGTGAGGGGGAGGCTGGCACCGTATATACATATCATGGTGTATAGTGTGAGGGGGAGGCTGGCACCGTATGTACATAGCATGGTGTATAGTGTGAGGGGGAGGCTGGCACCGTATATACATATCATGGTGTATAGTGTGAGGTGGAGGCTGGCACCGTATGTACATATCATGGTGTATAGTGTGAGGGGGAGGCTGGCACTGTATATACATATCATGGTGTATAGTGTGAGGGGGAGGCTGGCACCGTATATACATATCATGGTGTATAGTGTGAGGGGGAGGCTGGCACCGTATATACATATCATGGTGTATAGTGTGAGGGGGAGGCTGGCACCGCATGTACATATCATGGTGTATAGTGTGAGGGGGAGGCTGGCACCGTATATACATATCATGGTGTATAGTGTGAGGGGGAGGCTGGCACCGCATGTACATATCATGGTGTATAGTGTGAGGGGGAGGCTGGCATCGTATGTACATATCATGGTGTATAGTGTGAGGGGGAGGCTGGCACCGTATATGCATATCATGGTGTATAGTGTGAGGGGGAGGCTGGCACCGCATGTACATATCATGGTGTATAGTGTGAGGGGGGAGGCTGGCACCGTATATACATATCATGGTGTATAGTGTGAGGGGGAGGCTGGCACCGTATATACATATCATGGTGTATAGTGTGAGGGGGAGGCTGGCACCGTATATACATATCATGGTGTATAGTGTGAGGGGGAGGCTGGCACTGTATATACATATTATGGTGTATAGTGTGAGGGGGAGGCTGGCACTGTATGTACATATCATGGTGTATAGTGTGTGGGGGAGGCTGGCACCGTATATACATATCATGGTGTATAGTGTGAGGGGGAGGCTGGCACCGCATATACATATCATGGTGTATAGTGTAAGGGGGAGGCTGGCACCGTATGTACATATCATGGTGTATAGTGTGAGGGGGAGGCTGGCACCGTATATACATATCATGGTGTATAGTGTGAGGGGGAGGCTGGCACTGTATATACATATCATGGTGTATAGTGTGAGGGGGAGGCTGGCACCGTATGTACATATCATGGTGTATAGTGTGAGGGGGAGGCTGGCACCTTATATACATATCATGGTGTATAGTGTGAGGGGGAGGCTATGATATCATGGTGTATAGTGTGAGGGGGAGGCTGGCACTGTATATACATATCATGGTGTATAGTGTGAGGGGGAGGCTGGCACCGTATGTACATATCATGGTGTATAGTGTGAGGGGGAGGCTGGCATCGTATGTACATATCATGGTGTATAGTGTGAGGGGGAGGCTGGCACCGCATATACATATCATGGTGTATAGTGTGAGGGGGAGGCTGGCACCGTATATACATATCATGGTGTATAGTGTGAGGGGGAGGCTGGCACTGTATATACATATCATGGTGTATAGTGTGAGGGGGAGGCTGGCACTGTATATACATATCATGGTGTATAGTGTAAGGGGGAGGCTGGCACCGTATGTACATATCATGGTGTATAGTGTGAGGGGGAGGCTGGCACCGTATGTACATATCATGGTGTATAGTGTGAGGGGGAGGCTGGCACTGTATATACATATCATGGTGTATAGTGTGAGGGGGAGGCTGGCACCGCATATACATATCATGGTGTATAGTGTGAGGGGGAGGCTGGCACCGTATATACATATCATGGTGTATAGTGTGAGGGGGAGGCTGGCACCGTATGTACATAGCATGGTGTATAGTGTGAGGGGGAGGCTGGCACCGTATATACATATCATGGTGTATAGTGTGAGGTGGAGGCTGGCACCGTATGTACATATCATGGTGTATAGTGTGAGGGGGAGGCTGGCACTGTATATACATATCATGGTGTATAGTGTGAGGGGGAGGCTGGCACCGTATATACATATCATGGTGTATAGTGTGAGGGGGAGGCTGGCACCGTATATACATATCATGGTGTATAGTGTGAGGGGGAGGCTGGCACCGCATGTACATATCATGGTGTATAGGGTGAGGGGGAGGCTGGCACCGTATATACATATCATGGTGTATAGTGTGAGGGGGAGGCTGGCACCGCATGTACATATCATGGTGTATAGTGTGAGGGGGAGGCTGGCATCGTATGTACATATCATGGTGTATAGTGTGAGGGGAGGCTGGCACCGTATATACATATCATGGTGTATAGTGTGAGGGGGAGGCTGGCACTGTATATACATATCATGGTGTATAGTGTGAGGGGGAGGCTGGCACCGTATATACATATCATGGTGTATAGTGTGAGGGGGAGGCTGGCACTGTATGTACATATCATGGTGTATAGTGTGAGGGGGAGGCTGGCACCGTATGTACATATCATGGTGTATAGTGTGAGGGGGAGGCTGGCACCTTATGTACATATCATGGTGTATAGTGTGAGGGGGAGGCTGGCATCGCATATACATATCATGGTGTATAGTGTGAGGGGGAGGCTGGCACAGTATATATATATCATGGTGTATAGTGTGAGGGGGAGGCTGGCACCAAATATACATATCATGGTGTATAGTGTGAGGGGGAGGCTGGCACCGTATGTACATATCATGATGTATAGTGTGAGGGGGAGGCTGGCACCGTATGTACATATCATGGTGTATAGTGTGAGGGGGAGGCTGGCACCGTATGTACATATCATGGTGTGTAGTGTGAGGGGGAGGCTGGCACCGTATATACATAGCATGGTGTATAGTGTGAGGGGGAGGCTGGCACCGTATATACATATCATGGTGTATAGTGTGAGGTGAAGGCTGGCACTGTATATACATAGCATGGTGTATAGTGTGAGGGGGAGGCTGGCACCGTATGTACATATCATGGTGTATAGTGTGAGGGGGAGGCTGGCACTGTATGTACATATCATGGTGTATAGTGTGAGGGGGAGGCTGGCACCTTATATACATATCATGGTGTATAGTGTGAGGTGAAGGCTGGCACCGTATATACATATCATGGTGTATAGTGTGAGGGGGAGGCTGGCACTGTATATACATATCATGGTGTATAGTGTGAGGGGGAGGCTGGCACCGTATGTACATATCATGGTGTATAGTGTGAGGGGGAGGCTGGCACCGTATGTACATATCATGGTGTATAGTGTGAGGGGGAGGCTGGCACCGTATATACATATCATGGTGTATAGTGTGAGGGGGAGGCTGGCACCCTATGTACATATCATGGTGTATAGTGTGAGGGGGAGGCTGGCACCCTATGTACATATCATGGTGTATAGTGTGAGGGGGAGGCTGGCATCGTATGTACATATCATGGTGTATAGTGTGAGGGGGAGGCTGGCACCGTATATACATATCATGTTGTATAGTGTGAGGGGGAGGCTGGCACCGTATATACATATCATGGTGTATAGTGTGAGGGGGAGGCTGGCACCCTAAATACATATCATGGTGTATAGTGTGAGGGGGAGGCTGGCACCGTATATACATATCATGGTGTATAGTGTGAGGGGGAGGCTGGCACCGCATATACATATCCAGGTGTATAGTGTGAGGGGGAGGCTGGCACCGTATGTACATATCATGGTTTTTAGTGTGAGGGGGAGTCTGGCACCGTATGTACATAGCATGGTGTATAGTGTGAGGGGGAGGCTGGCACCGTATGTACATATCATGGTGTATAGTGTGAGGGGGAGGCTGGCACCGTATATACATAGCATGGTGTATAGTGTGAGGGGGAGGCTGGCACTGTATATACATATTATGGTGTATAGTGTGAGGGGGAGGCTGGCACTGTATATACATATCATGGTGTATAGTGTGAGGGGGAGGCTGGCACCGTATGTACATATCATGGTGTATAGTGTGAGGGGGAGGCTGGCACCGTATGTACATATCATGGTGTATAGTGTGAGGGGGAGGCTGGCACCGTATGTACATATCATGGTGTATAGTGTGAGGGGGAGGCGGGCACCGTATGTACATATCATGGTGTATAGTGTGAGGGGGAGGCTGGCACCGTATATACATATCATGGTGTATAGTGGGAGGGGGAGGCTGGCACCGTATATACATATCATGGTGTATAGTGTGAGGTGGAGGCTGGCACCGTATGTACATATCATGGTGTATAGTGTGAGGGGGAGGCTGGCACCGTATATACATATCATGGTGTATAGTGTGAGGGGGAGGCTGGCACCGTATATACATATCATGGTGTATAGTGTGAGGGGGAGGCTGGCACCGTATATACATATCATGGTGTATAGTGTGAGGGGGAGGCTGGCACCGTATGTACATAG
The DNA here is from genome assembly GCA_027410445.1 of Discoglossus pictus. Taxonomy (NCBI): domain Eukaryota; kingdom Metazoa; phylum Chordata; class Amphibia; order Anura; family Alytidae; genus Discoglossus; species Discoglossus pictus. The sequence goes on from JAPZIH010001132.1 coordinate 57,354, forward strand.
CATGGTGTATAGTGTGAGGGGGAGGCTGGCACTGTATATACATATTATGGTGTATAGTGTGAGGGGGAGGCTGGCACCGTATATACATATCATGGTGTATAGTGTGAGGGGGAGGCTGGCACCGCATATACATATCATGGTGTATAGTGTGAGGGGGAGGCTGGCACTGTATATACATATCATGGTGTATAGTGTAAGGGGGAGGCTGGCACCGTATGTACATATCATGGTGTATAGTGTGAGGGGGAGGCTGGCACCGTATGTACATATCATGGTGTATAGTGTGAGGGGGAGGCTGGCACCGTATATACATATCATGGTGTATAGTGTGAGGGGGAGGCTGGCACCGCATATACATATCATGGTGTATAGTGTGAGGGGGAGGCTGGCACTGTATATACATATCATGGTGTATAGTGTGAGGGGGGAGGCTGGCACCGTATGTACATATCATGGTGTATAGTGTGAGGGGGAGGCTGGCACCGTATATACATATCATGGTGTATAGTGTGAGGGGGAGTCTGGCACCGTATGTACATAGCATGGTGTATAGTGTGAGGGGGAGGCTGGCACTGTATATACATATCATGGTGTATAGTGTGAGGGGGAGGCTGGCACTGTATATACATATCATGGTGTATAGTGTAAGGGGGGAGGCTGGCACCGTATGTACATATCATGGTGTATAGTGTGAGGGGGAGGCTGGCACCGTATGTACATATCATGGTGTATAGTGTGAGGGGGAGGCTGGCACCGTATATACATATCATGGTGTATAGTGTGAGGGGGAGGCTGGCACTGTATATACATATCATGGTGTATAGTGTGAGGGGGAGGCTGGCACCGTATATACATATCATGGTGTATAGTGTGAGGGGGAGTCTGGCACCGTATGTACATATCATGGTGTATAGTGTGAGGGGGAGGCTGGCACTGTATATACATATCATGGTGTATAGTGTGAGGGGGAGGCTGGCACCGTATGTACATAGCATGGTGTATAGTGTGAGGGGGAGGCTGGCACCGTATATACATATCATGGTGTAGTAG
>JAPZIH010001133.1:0-58258 GCA_027410445.1 Discoglossus pictus
ATAATAACAGCGCTGCTCTAACTGTAAACATCATCCAGAGATACTATAATCATATAATAACAGCGCTGCTCTACTGTATATATCAGTAACATCATCCACAGATACTATAATCATATAATAACAGCGCTGCTCTACTATATATATCAGTAACATCATCCACAGATACTATAATCATATAATAACAGCGCTGCACTACTGTATATATCCGTAACATCATCCATAGATACTATAATCATATAATAACAGCGCTGCTCTACTATATATATCAGTAACATCATCCACAGATACTATAATCATATAATAACAGCGCTGCACTACTGTATATATCAGTAACATCATCCAGAGATACTATAATCATATAATAACAGCGCTGCTCTATTGTATATATCAGTAACATCATCCAGAGATACTATAATCATATAATAACAGCGCTGCGCTACTGTATATATCAGTAACATCATCCAGAGATACTATAATCATATAATAACAGCGCTGCTCTACTGTATATATCAGTAACATCATCCACAGATACTATAATCATATAATGACAGTGCTGCTCTACTGTATATATCAGTAACATCATCCAGAGATACTATAATCATATAATAATAACGCTGTACTACTGTATATATCAGTAACATCATCCAGAGATACTATAATCATATAATAACAGCGCTGCTCTACTGTATATATCAGTAACATCATCCACAGATACTATAATCATATAATGACAGTGCTGCTCTACTGTATATATCAGTAACATCATCCAGAGATACTATAATCATATAATAACAGCGCTGCTCTACTGTATATATCAGTAACATCATCCAGAGATACTATAATCATATAATAACAGCGCTGCTCTACTGTATATATCAGTAACATCATCCAGAGATACTATAATCATATAATAACAGCGCTGCTCTACTGTATATATCAGTAACATCATCCACAGATACTATAATCATATAATAACAGCGCTGCTCTACTGTATATATCAGTAACATCATCCAGAGATACTATAATCATATAATAACAGCGCTGCTCTACTGTATATATCAGTAACATCATCCATAGATACTATAATCATATAATAACAGCGCTGCTCTACTGTATATATCAGTAACATCATCCACAGATACTATAATCATATAATAACAGCGCTGCTCTACTGTATATATCAGTAACATCATCCATAGATACTATAATCATATAATAACAGCGCTGCTCTACTGTATATATCAGTAACATCATCCAGATATACTATAATCATATAATAACAGCGCTGCTCTACTTTATATATCAGTAACATCATCCAGAGATACTATAATCATATAATAACAGCGCTGCTCTACTGTATATATCAGTAACATCATCCACAGATACTATAATCATATAATGACAGTGCTGCTCTACTGTATATATCAGTAACATCATCCAGAGATACTATAATCATATAATAATAGCGCTGCTCTACTGTATATATCAGTAACATCATCCACAGATACTATAATCATATAATAACAGCGCTGCTCTATTGTATATATCAGTAACATCATCCAGAGATACTATAATCATATAATAACAGAGCTGCGCTACTGTATATATCAGTAACATCATCCAGAGATACTATAATCATATAATAACATCGCTACTCTACGGTATATATCAGTAACATCATCCAGAGATACTATAATCATATAATAACAGCGCTGCTCTACTGTATATATCAGTAACATCATCCAGAGATACTATAATCATATAATAATAGCGCCGCTCTACTGTATATATCAGTAACATCATCCACAGATACTATAATCATATAATAACAGCGCTGCTCTACTGTATATATCAGTAACATCATCCACAGATACTATAATCATATAATAACAGCGCTGCTCTACTGTATATATCAGTAACATCATCCATAGATACTATAATCATATAATAACAGCGCTGCTCTACTGTATATATCAGTAACATCATCCACAGATACTATAATCATATAATAACAGCGCTGCTCTACTGTATATATCAGTAACATCATCCATAGATACTATAATCATATAATAACAGCGCTGCTCTACTGTATATATCAGTAACATCATCCAGATATACTATAATCATATAATAACAGCGCCACTCTACTTTATATATCAGTAACATCATCCAGAGATACTATAATCATATAATAACAGCGCTGCTCTACTGTATATATCAGTAACATCATCCACAGATACTATAATCATATAATGACAGTGCTGCTCTACTGTATATATCAGTAACATCATCCAGAGATACTATAATCATATAATAATAGCGCTGCTCTACTGTATATATCAGTAACATCATCCACAGATACTATAATCATATAATAACAGCGCTGCTCTATTGTATATATCAGTAACATCATCCAGAGATACTATAATCATATAATAACAGCGCTGCTCTACTGTATATATCAGTAACATCATCCACAGATACTATAATCATATAATAACAGCGCTGATCTACTGTATATATCAGTAACATCATCCACAGATACTATAATCATATAATGACAGTGCTGCTCTACTGTATATATCAGTAACATCATCCAGAGATACTATAATCATATAATAATAGCGCCGCTCTACTGTATATATCAGTAACATCATCCACAGATACTATAATCATATAATAACAGCGCTGCTCTACTATATATATCAGTAACATCATCCAGAGATACTATAATCATATAATAACAGAGCTGCGCTACTGTATATATCAGTAACATTATCCAGAGATACTATAATCATATAATAACAGCGCTGCTCTACTGTATATATCAGTAACATCATCCAGAGATACTATAATCATATAATAACAGCGCTGCTCTACTGTATATATCAGTAACATCATCCAGAGATACTATAATCATATAATAACAGCGCTGCTCTACTATATATATCAGTAACATCATCCAGAGGTACTATAATCATATAATAACATCACTGCTCTACTGTATATATCAGTAACATCATCCACAGGTACTATAATCATATAATAACAGCGCTGCTCTACTGTATATATCAGTAACATCATCCACATATACGATAATCATATAATAACAGCGCTGCTCTACTGTATATATCAGTAACATCATCCAGATATACTATATTCATAAAATAACATAAGGCGCCATTGCCTATTTTCTTCCGGAAAATTCTCCTGGAGCCTCATTAGCGTCGGTGATGTCCGTGAGTGCGGATGTAAGTATTTTTTTTTTTTATACGGGGCGTGGCAGAATAGGATCCGGAGGAGGCCGGAGACATCGCGGGGAGGTAAGTACAATGTAGATTATGTTTATTTTGTTTTTATGTATGTGTATTAATGTTATGTTTTTTTTAACAGGTGTCGCTCCGAAGAATAAGGACGGGAGATGCCGGAAAGGTGAGTAGAATTTTTAGAATGTATAGAATGTTTCTTTATGTACTGTAAACGTGTTGCACTAATTTTTTTTTTTTTCCGTAGGTGGCTGATCTGAATGGACATCTGCAAAGGTAAGTGGTCCTAATTATTTTATTTTAGCTTAGAATTAGGGTTTGTATATAGAGATAGCATGTATTGTATGTTAGATAGGGGTATAGTGCAGTGCAGTGTTTATACTTAGTGTCATGATGGTCCTTGAGGACCATCATGGCACTTATGTGGTTAATGTAGTGTTGTAACAGGCCCATAATGGTCTTAATATACCCTTATGGGACTGATGGCGTTAAATAGAGGCTTATGAGGGTCTGTATGGACCCCCATGAGTGAGGGGGTTAATGAAGGGCTTATGAGGGTCTGTATTGACCCCCATGAGTGACAGGCTTAATGAAGGGCTTATGGGGGTCTGTATTGACCCCCATGAGTGAAAGGGTTAATGAAGGGCTTATGGGGGTCTAGATTGACCCCCATGAGTGACAGGTTTAATGAGGGGTTTATGGGGGTCTGTATTGACCCCCATGATTGACAGGGTGATAGTGTATATTTTCATTGCAGCGGGGGTCCCCGATCGTGTGCAATCGGGACCCCCACTGCAATGGTCTCGGATCCCGTGCGGGTTTCCCTTCTTGGGTAATTTGTACATGGCTGGGCTGTGAGCCTAGTTTTCTCTCGCTTAGGGGATTTTCATGTGTCTGAACTCTGGAATTTGGACTTAAATAGAGGTGTAACTTCACTTTCAGAGGTCCTGGGTGCCCCCCCCCCCCCTTGCTATGGGTAAGCTTTTTTATGCAGTTTTTGTGAGTATTTGGTGTGTTTTGACTGTTTTTAGGTGCGCGCAGTTCGGCCGTTATGGTCGAATTTTTAGTGAGCGTGGGTGTTTGTTACGTTAAGGTTGGTTCCGAGGTGTTTTTTTTTTCTAAGTCGTGCGTGTGACGTGTTTAACGTGTATTAACACCTACACTGCCTACCTAAACTACCTACCTACCCCCTAATCAACCCCCCACCACTCTAATTACATAAAATAAAAAAACCTAAGTCACAAAAAATAAAAAATCTACATTACAAAAAATAAAAAAACCTAAGTCACGAAAAATAAAAAAAGGAACATTACAGAAAATAAAATACAATACCCCCTATCTATCTAACATAGAATCAATACTATCTATCTAAAATACATCCCCCAATTTATCTAATATACAATAAATCCTATCTATCTAAAACACATCCCCCAATCAATCTAATATACAATAAAGTGTAACTATATAAAATACATGCCCCTATCTAACATACAATACTATATATTATACAATACATCCTACCTATCTAAAACACATAACCCTATCTAACATACAATAAATACTATACAATTTACAATAAATCTCAACTATCTAAAATACATACCCCTAACATACAATAAATGCTATCTCTATATACAAACCCTAATTCTAAGCTAAAATAAAATAAATAAGACCACTTACCTTTGCAGATGTCCCTTCAGATCAGCAACCTAGGGGGAAAAAAATAGTACAACACATTTACATAAAATAAATAAACATTCTAAATATTCTACTCACCTTTCCAGCATGTCCCTGTCCTTCTTCTTTTCTTCTCCGGCGCGGTCCCTGTTAAAAAAACCCATTACATTACTAAAACATACATAAACATAAAAAACATAAACGTAATATACATTGTACTTACCTCCCCGCGATGTCCCCGGCCTCCTCCTCTTCTGCCCCGTCCTGGAACAATCCACGCTCTAAAAAAAAATAAAAATAAATAAATAACGGAGTTCCACACTCGTGGACCTATCCGATACTAATGAGCCTCCTACTGAGTTTTCCAGAAGAAAATTGTCAATGGCAGCTTCTGATTGGCTGAAAACTCTATCAAATTAAGCCAATCAGAAGGCATCAATGTGTGAGCCACTCAGAAAGGTTTTATGGGGGTCTGAATTGACCCCCATGAGTGTCAGGGTTATTTAGGGGTTCAGATAGAGCCCCGTAAGTGATAGGGTTAATTTTTTTTAATTACAGGTCCTTTAAGGACCTTTACGGTCCTTTAAGGACCCGTAAGGCAGGAATTTTGAATTTTCATTGCAGCGGGGGTCCGCAAGTTGTACGTGGCTGGGCGGTCCAGGGTCGTGGAGCCTTGTTTTCATTTTTTTGGGCGGCCATTTTTTTTCTCGCTTAGCCGTTTTTCAAGTTCCGAAACGGTGGAATTTGGGGTTAAATTTGCGAGTAACCTCACTTCCAGATGTCCTGGCTGTCCCCCCTGATGTGGGTGAGTGTGTTTTTTTGTCATTATTGGGTTTATTAGTGTGTTTTTAGTGTTTTTGTGTTTGCACGGTTCAGGGGGTTAGGAGGAGGGGAAGGAGAGGAATAAGTGCTGCAAGCTATCGTTTGTGTGAGGTGGTTTGGGGGGCCTTCGGCTCATTGCAGCTGACGTTGGAGCCTCCATCTTCCGCAAATGCGGACCCTCTCGAAGCTGCACGAAGACTATTCATAGTTTGACAACTATTATATGTGATAGTATTTCTAGATGATGTTACTGATATATACAGTAGCGCAGCGCTGTAATTACATGGTCATAGTACCTTTGGATGATGTTATGGAGGATGTTATATACATTAGTGCAGCCTTGTTATTGTATGATTATTGTATCTGTGGACAATGCTACTAATATATATGTAGTAGCGCAGCCCAGCTAATATATGATTATAATAACTCTGGATAATGTCACTGACATATACAGTAGTGTAGCATTGATTTTATATGATTATAGTATCACATGATGATGTTACCATCTCCACTCTCTCCGATGCCCCCTCTCCGATGCCCCCTCTCCGATTCCCCCTCTCCAATACCACCCTCTCCTGTGACTCTCTCTCCAATACCACCCTCTCCTGTGACTCTCTCTCCAATACCACCCTCTCCTGTGACTCTCTCTCCAATACCACCCTCTCCTGTGACTCTCTCCAATGCTTTTTCCTCAACACCCATCTTTCTGATGTCTCCCTCTCTGACAACTGAGACCCAAATGCCACCCTCCTGGTACCCCCTCCCCAATGCCCTCCTCTCCAATGCACCCCTTTCCGACACCCCCTTTCAAATACCCTCTCTCTGCTGCCCCCTCCTCAATGCCACCCACTCCAATGCAATACTCCCTCTCCCCTCAATCACACATGCCCACTTTCTTAAGGGTCAGTTGGTGTCCACGAGCACAGGTGCATCTCTCTGTTTGGAAGTGGCTGCTGGGTTATAGCCGGTCAGTTCCCCTTACACACACCTGCCAGATGCTCCCTCTGCACAGCTCAGCGGAGCATTCTCCTGCTCTGCAGGTGCTGCTGTGTGTGGCCCAGACACTGCGGTGTAAGTGTGACCGGCTATTGTCCTGTAAGAGAGCTTAGATTCTATAGACTCAAAGAGCTGGATGGTCAGTTCAGACCTGCTGTGGGTTAAATGAACACGAAAAAGCTTAATTCTAAAATTATATGTTATGAGAGAAAAATAAAGTTGTTTAAACATCACATGCCAACCTTGTACCCCCGAACATTAAAACAAAACTACAATTAGGGTGGTCCCATGGGGTATCCACAGTCTGATAATAGCCATGAAATATAGTACCAGATGTTACCACCAGAAATCATAGAGTTGGGAAGTAAAGATGCATCTTATTAGTATGGGCTGTAATAATGAGGAGGAACCATATCAGTGCCGGTTTCATATACAGTGCCTTGCAAAAGTATTCACCCCCCTTGGCATTTTTCGTGTTTTGTTGCCTCACAACCTGGAATTTACATGGATTATTTGAGGATTTGCATCATTTAATTTACAGAAAATGCCCACAACTTTGAAGATGTTTTTTTTTTATTGTGAAGCAAACAACAAATAGGACAAAATAACAGAGAAAGTCAATGTGCATAACTATTCACCCCCTAAAGACAATACTTTGTAGCGCCACCTTTTGCAGCAATCACAGCTCCAGGTCGCTTTGGATAAGTCTCTATGAGCTTGCCACATCTTACCACTGGGATTTTTGCCCATTCCTCCTTGCAAAACTGCTCCAGCTCCTTCAAGTTGGATGGTTTGCGCTTGTGAACAGCAATCTTTAAGTCTCACCACAGATTTTCTATTGGATTGAGGTCTGGGCTGTGACTCGGCCATTCCAACACATTTACATGTTTCCCCTTAAACCCCCCAAGTGTTGCTTTAGCAGTGTGTTTGGGGTCATTGTCCTGCTGGAAGTTGAACCTCCGTCCTAGCCTCAAATCACGCACAGAGTGGTACAGGTTTTGCTCAAGAATATCCCTGTATTTAGCACCATCTTTCCCTCAACTCTGACCAGTTTCCCAGTCCCGGCTGCTGAGACATCCCCACAGCATGATGCTGCCACCGCCATGTTTCACTGTGGGGATGGTGCTCTTTGGGTGATGTGATGTGTTGGGTTTGCGCCAGACATAGCGTTTTCTTTGATGGACGAAAAGTTCAAAGTTACTCTCATCAGACCAGAGCACCTTCCTCCATACATTTTGGGAGTCTCCCACATGCCCTTTCGCAAACTGACAATGTGCCATTTTGTTTTTTGCTGATAGTAATGGCTTTCTTCTGGCCACTCTGCCATAAAGCCCAACTCTATGGAGCGTACGGCTTATTGTCGTCCTATGTACAGATACTCCAGTCTCTGCTGTGGATCTCTGCAGCTCCTCCAGGGTTACCTTAGGTCTCTCTGCTGCCTCTCTGATTAATGCCCTCCTTGCTCGGTCCGTGAGTTTTGGTGGGCGCGGTCTCTTGGCAGGTTTGCTGTTGTGCCATGTTCTTTCCATTTGGTTATAATAGATTTGAAGGTGCTCCTGGGGATCATCAAAGATTTGGATATTTTTTATAACCTAACCCTGACTTGTACTTCTCAACAACTTTGTCCCTTACTTGTTTGGAGAGTTCCTTGGTCTTCATGGCAGTGTTTGGTTAGTGGTGCCTCTTGCTTAGGTGTTGCAGCTTCTGGGGCCTTTTAAAAAAGGTGTGTATATGTAATGACAGATCATGTGACACTTAGATTGCACACAGGTGGACCTCATTTCACTAATTATGTGACTTCCGAAGGTAATTGGTTGCACCAGAGCTTTTTATGGGCTTCGTAACAAAGGGGGTGAATACATACGCACATGCCAATTTTCTGTTTTATATTTCTAAAAAATAGTTTTATGTATATATTTTGCACATTTCCCTTCACCAACTTGGACTATTGTGTTCTGATCCGCCACATAAAAATTCAGATTAACAAAACATTAAATTTAAGGCTGTAATGTAACAAAATAGGTAAAAAGTCAAGGGGGGTGAATACTTTTGCAAGGCACTCTAGTTCTCTAGGGGCCAAGAGTCCTCACTGTAGCTACCACAGACATATAACATACAAATACATTTAGGGCGGTCCCATGGGGGATCAACCTTATAATAAATACAGACGGATAATAGCCATAAAATATAGTACCAGATGTTACCATAATATCTCATAGAGTTAGGAAGTATTGATGTATTATGAGTATTGATCATAAGAACAAGGAGTAACCATATCAGTGCTGGTTCCTTATAGTCATCTATGGTCTTCACTGTAGATCCCACAGACATACAACACATACAAAACCATTTAGGGTGGTCCCATAGGGGTCCAACATAAAATAAATACTTTCTGATAATAGCCATAAAATATAGCACCAGATGTTACCATCAGAAATCATAGAGTTAGGAAGTATAGATGTATCTTATGAGTATGGACTATAATAATAAGGAGGTGCCATATGAGTGCCCTTTTCTTATATTACCTAGTGCCAAAACTCCTCACTGTAGACCCCAAATGCAAAACAATATGGATCCAAATTGAGAGACATATTTATCTGTGACTCAAGCAAAAGTAAAGTGAGGTAAGGTCCTCTAATGGTAGACCCCAAACAAATTCCAACGCACGTTTCACTCTACACACTTCTTCATGTTTATGTCCTTGAATCTGAATCTATATTGTTTAGCTAGGATCTATAGGACACTGATATTATTTATTTGCATTATCACCATATAATATAATTAAATTATAGAATTTGTATAGTTGGGCCTCTGTGTTTATAGAGGGTGGAAGTCACCATTATAAGTTCCACTTCTGTCACTGACACACAGAATGACGAGCTGTTTGGGTCAAGAGTCAGTTCAAGAGCCAATCAAACTACAGCTCCAGTCATACATTGAGACAGTTACTTAAATTTGTCTGTGTTCTTCAGCAGCTCCCATCACCTAACACATAAAGGGCAAGTAGCAATAAAAGGCAAGTGCTAAAATGTTAAGTTAAACTTTAATAAGTGACTCTTTCATATGAGAACGACTTGTGCTTAGGTGCAACTTCTCCTTTAAGAATACAAGTCGCCAATTTATAACGCGCATTTCTCCGCATCCCAGGCACAGACGGCTCATTACACGACCACGGCTGTAAAATTGTGTTTATAAAAGTGAAATCAATACATTTGTGGGATAGCAGGTAATGAATTGTATTTAACACCGGGGCCAATGTCTGTCACAGATCATAATAATATGATTCAAGCGTCCTTAAACGCGAGCAGTGCGCGGCTGCGCCAGGTGATGTTCACAGATAAATAAGGCCTGGGAGGAGGATGCAGATCAATGGGACACATATTCGCTATCTTAGTGTTACTTGTCTTTGTATTAATTCCCTGCTAATCAATACTCAGCACTGGAAGAGCCCGCCGAGCGGCCGCGTCGATATAATAACTCACTATAGGTTTATTACTGAACTAAAAGCTTGTCACACTCCTCATTTATAATGGAGATTAATGAGAGGCCCCATATTTCTATTGATATTGCTGCCCCCTGAGACATAATAATAATATTAGCCAATATTTACTAAACTGTGCCGTGTTATGGTCCATGCCGGATTTACATTGCAGGGCTTGGAAACATATATTAACCTACATGAAAAATCAAAGTAGCCTTAAAGTTCAACCCAAGCTTGCTTAAATGCTTCAATGCAGTCCTACTTCTATATGAAATTATACTGTTACCCAATATATATAAACATATATAATCAGAGTATTGCAGTATATAGTGATACACTTCTTATTGGACTTCGTGAGATGCAACATGAGCATAAGCAGGGATGCCGCTAATAATATTATACAGTTATATGATATGTGATCATTAAAGGAGATGAAAGGTATGTCTCATGACTGTCTCTCTGTCTATCTTCCCAAGGCGGGATCTCTCTTCCCATTATCTCTTTCCCTCTTCCCTTTGCTCTCTCTCTCTATTCCCCCTTCTCTGTCTCTCTTTCCCTCTTCCCTTTGCTCTCTCTCTCTTGCCATTCTCTGTCTCTCTTTCCCTCTTCCATTTGCTCTCTCTCTCTCTTCCCCCTTCTCTGTCTCTCTTTCCCTCTTCCCTTTGCTCTCTCTCTCGATCCCCCATTCTCTGTCTCTCTTTCCCTCTTCTCTTTGCTCTCTCTCTCCCTTCCCCCTTCTCGGTCTCTCTTTACCTCTTCCCTTTGCTCTCTCTCTTCCCCTTCTCTCTCTCTATTTCCCTTTCTCTGTCTGTCTCTCTTTCCCTCTTCCCTTTGCTCTCTCTCTATTCCCCCTTCTCTGTCTCTCTTTCCCCCTTCCTTTTGCTCTCTCTCTTCCCCCTTCTCTGTCTCTCTTTCCCTCTTCCCTTTGCTCTCTCTCTTCCCCTTCTCTCTCTCTATTTCCCTTTCTCTGTCTGTCTCTCTTTCCCTCTTCCCTTTGCTCTCTCTCTCTATTCCCCTTCTCTGTCTCTCTTTCCCTCTTCCCTTTGCTCTCTCTCTCGATTCCCCCTTCTCTGTCTCTCTTTCCCTCTTCCCTTTGCTCTCTCTCTCTCTTCCCCCTTCTCTGTCTCTCTTTTCATCTTCCCTTTGCTCTCTCTCTTCCCCCTTCTCTGTCTCTTTTTTCGTCTTCCCTTTGCTCTCTCTCCCTTCCCCCTTCTCTGTCTCTTTTTTCGTCTTCCCTTTGCTCTCTCTCTCCCTTCCCCCTTCTATGTCTCTTTTTCCCTCTTCCCTTTGCTCTCTCTCTTCCCCTTCTCTGTCTCTCTTTTCCTCTTCCCTTTGCTCTCTCTCTCGATTCCCCCTTCTCTGTCTCTCTTTCCCTCTTCCCTTTGCTCTCTCTCTCTCTTCCCCCTTCTCTGTCTCTCTTTTCATCGTCCCTTTGCTCTCTCTCTTCCCCCTTCTCTGTCTCTTTTTTCGTCTTCCCTTTGCTCTCTCTCCCTTCCCCCTTCTCTGTCTCTTTTTTCGTCTTCCCTTTGCTCTCTCTCTCTCTTCCCCCTTTCTCTGTCTCTCTTTCCATCTTCCCTTTGCTCTCTCTCTTCCCCCTTCTCTGTCTCTTTTTTCGTCTTCCCTTTGCTCTCTCTCCCTTCCCCCTTCTCTGTCTCTTTTTTCGTCTTCCCTTTGCTCTCTCTCTCCCTTCCCCCTTCTCTGTCTCTTTTTCCCTCTTCCCTTTGCTCTCTCTCTCTCTTACCCCTTTCTCTGTCTCTCTTTCCATCTTCCCTTTGCTCTGTCTCTCTATTCCCCCTTCTCTGTCTCTTTCCCTCTTCCCTTTGCTCTCTCTCTCTCTATTCCCCATTCTCTGTCTCTCTTTTCCTCTTCCCTTTGCTCTCTCTCTATTCCCCCTTCTCTGTCTCTCTTTCCCTCTTCCCTTTGCTCTCTCCCTTCCCCCTTCTCTGTCTCTTTTTTCGTCTTCCCTTTGCTCTCTCTCCCTTCCCCCTTCTCTGTCTCTTTTTTCGTCTTCCCTTTGCTCTCTCTCTCTCTTCCCCTTCTCTGTCTCTCTTTCCCTCTTCCCTTTGCTCTCTCCCTTCCCACTTCTCTGTCTCTTTTTTCGTCTTCCCTTTGCTCTCTCTCCCTTCCACCTTCTCTGTCTCTTTTTCCCTCTTCCCTTTGCTCTCTCTCTCTTCCCCCTTTCTCTGTCTCTTTTTCCCTCTTCCCTTTGCTCTCTCTCCCTTCCCCCTTCTCTGTCTCTTTTTCCCTCTTCCCTTTGCTCTCTCTCCCTTCCCCCTTCTCTGTCTCTCTTTCCCTCTTCCCTTTGCTCTCTCTCTATTCCCCCTTCTCTGTCTCTCTTTCCCTCTTCCCTTTGCTCTCTCTCTCTACCACTTTGTCTCTCTCTCTCTCGTTCCCTCTTCCCTTTGCTCTCTCTCTATTCCCCCTTCTCTGTCTCTCTTTCCCTCTTCCATTTCCTCTCTCTCTCTATCCCCCCTTCTCTGTCTCTTTTTCCCTCTTCCTTTTTCTCTTTCTCTCTTCCCCCTTCTCTGTCTCTCTTTCCCTCTTCTCTTTGCTCTCTCTCTCCCTTCCCCCTTCTCGGTCTCTCTTTCCCTCTTCCTTTTGCTCTCTCTCTATTCCCCCTTCTCTGTCTCTCTTTCCCTCTTCCCTTTGCTCTCTCTCTCTCTTCCCCCTTATCTGTCTCTCTTTCCCATTTCCCTTTGCTCTCTCCCTTCCCCCTTCTCTGTCACTCTTTCCCTCTTCCCTTTGCTCTCTATCTATTCCCCCTTCTCTGTCACTCTTTCCCTCTTCCCTTTGCTCTCTCTCTCTTTCTTCCCCCTTCTCTGTCTCTTTTTCCCTTTTCCCTTTGCTCTCTCTCTCCCTTCCCCCTTCTCTGTCTCTTTTTCCCTCTTCCCTTTGCTCTCTCTCTCTACCCCCTTCTCTGTCACTCTTTTCCTCTTCCCTTTGCTCTCTCTCTATTCCCCCTTCTCTTTCTCTCTTTCGCTCTTCCCTTTGCTCTCTCTCTCTACCACTTTGTCTTTCTCTCTCGTTCCCTCTTCCCTTTGCTCTCTCTCCCTTCCCCCTTCTCTGTCTCTTTTTCCCTCTTCCCTTTGCTCTCTCTCTCTCTTCCACTTTCTCTCTCTCTCTTTCACTCTTCCGTTTGCTCTCTCTCTCTCTTCCCCTTTCCGTTTCTTTCTCTTTCCCTCTTCCTTTTGCTCTATCTCTCTTCCCCCTTCTCTGTCTCTCTGTCCCTCTTCCATTTGCTCTCTATCTCTATCCCCCCTCTCTGTCTCTCTTTCCCTCTTCCTTTTGCTCTCTCTATCTTCCCCCTTCTCTGTCTCTCTTTCCCTCTTCCCTTTGCTCTCTCTCTCTTCCCCCTTCTCTGTCTCTTTTTCCCTCTTCCCTTTGCTCTCTCTCCCTTCCCCCTTCTCTGTCTCTTTTTCCCTCTTCCCTTTGCTCTCTCTCTCTTCCTCCTTCTTTGCCTCTCTTTCCCTCTTCCCTTTGCTCTCTCTCTATTCCCCCTTCTCTGTCTCTTTTTCCCTCTTCCCTTTGCTCTCTCTCTCTCTCTTCCCCTTTTTGTTTCTTTCTCCTTCCCTCTTTCTTTTGCTCTATCTCTCTCTCTTCCCCTTTTTGTTTCTTTCTCCTTCCCTCTTTCTTTTGCTCTATCTATCTTCCCCCTTCTCTGTCTCTCTTTCCCTCTTCCATTTCCTCTCTCTCTCTATCCCCCTTCTCTGTCTCTTTTTCCCTCTTCCTTTTTCTCTCTCTCTCTTCCCCCTTCTCTGTCTCTCTTTCCCTCTTCCCTTTGCTCTCTCTCTCTTCCCCCTTCTCTGTCTCTCCCTCTTCCTTTTGCTCTCTCTCTATTCCCCCTTCTCTGTCTCTCTCCCTCTTTCATTTGCTCTCTCTCTCTATCCCCCCCTTCTCTGTCTCTCTTTCCCTCTTCCTTTTGCTCTCTCTCTCTCCCCCCTTCTCTGTCTCTCTTTCCATCTTCTCTTTGCTCTCTCTCTCTTCCCCCTTCTCTGTCTCTTTCCCTCTTCCCTTTGCTCTCTCTCCCTTCCCCCTTCTCTGTCTCTCTTTCCCTCTTCCCTTTGCTCTCTCTCTATTCCCCCTTCTCTGTCTCTCTTTCCCTCTTCCCTTTGCTCTCTCTCTCTATCCCCCCTTCTCTGTTTCTCTTTCCCTCTTCCTTTTGCTCTCTCTCTTCCCCCTTCTCTGTCTCTCTTTCCCTCTTCCCTTTGCTCTCTCTCTTCCACTTTGTCTCTCTCTCTTTCACTCTTCCCTTTGCTCTCTCTCTCTCTTACCCTTTCCGTTTATTTATCTTTCCCTCTTCCCTTTGCTCTCTCTCTTCCCCTTCTCTGTCTCTCTTTCCCTCTTTCCTTTGCTCTCTCTCTATTCCCCCTTCTCTGTCTCTCTTTTCCTCTTCCTTTTGCTCTCTCTCTCTCCCCCCTTCTCTGTCTCTTTTTCCCTCTTCCTTTTGCTCTCTCTCTCCCTTCCCCCTTCTCTGTCTCTCTTTCCCTCTTCCCTTTGCTCTCTCTCTATTCCCCCTTCTCTGTCTCTCTTTCCCTCTTCCCTTTGCTCTCTCTCTCTATCCCCCCTTCTCTGTTTCTCTTTCCCTCTTCCTTTTGCTCTCTCTCTTCCCCCTTCTCTGTCTCTCTTTCCCTCTTCCCTTTGCTCTCTCTCTCTTCAACCTTTGTCTCTCTCTCTTTCACTCTTCCCTTTGCTCTCTCTCTCTCTTCCCCTTTCCGTTTCTTTCTCTTTCCCTCTTCCCTTTGCTCTCTCTCTTCCCCCTTCTCTGTCTCTCTTTCCCTCTTCCCTTTGCTCTCTCTCTATTCCCCCTTCTCTGTCTCTCTTTCCCTCTTCCCTTTGCTCTCTCTCTCTCTTCCCCTTTCCGTTTCTTTCTCTTTCCCTCTCCCCTTTGCTCTCTTCCCCTTTCCGTTTCTTTCTCTTTCCCTCTCCCCTTTGCTCTCTCTCTCTATTCCCCCTTCTCTGTCTCTCTTTCCCTCTTCCCTTTGCTCTCTCACTCTCTTCCCCTTTCCGTTTCTTTCTCTTTCCCTCTTCCCTTTGCTCTCTCTCTATTCCCCCTTCTCTGTCTCTCTTTCCCTCTTCCCTTTGCTCTCTCTCTATTCCCCCTTCTCTGTCTCTCTTTCCCTCTTCCCTTTGCTCTCTCTCTCTTCCCCTTCTCTGTCTCTCTTTCACTCTTCCCTTTGCTCTCTCTCTATTCCCCCTTCTCTGTCTCTCTTTCCCTCTTCCCTTTGCTCTCTCTCTATTCCCCCTTCTCTGTCTCTCTTTCCCTCTTCCATTTGCTCTCTCTCTATTCCCCCTTCTCTGTCTCTCTTTCCCTCTTCCCTTTGCTCTCTCTCTCTTCAACATTTGTCTCTCTCTCTTTCCCTCTTCTATTTGCTCTCTATCTTTTGCCCCTTCTCTGTCTCTATTCACTCTTCCCTTTGCTCTCTCTCTCTTCCCCTTTGTCTCTCTCTCTTTCCCTCTTCCACTTTGTCTCTCTCTCTTTCCCTCTTCCCTTTGCTCTCTCTCTCTTCCCCTTTTCGTTTCTTTCTCCTTCCCTCTTCCTTTTGCTCTATCTATCTTCCCCCCTTCTCTCTCTCTCTTTCCCTCTTCCATTTGCTCTCTATCTTTTCCTCCTTCTCTGTCTCTCTTTCCCTCTTCCATTTGCTCTCTCTCTTCCCCCTTCTCTGTCTCTCTTTCCCTCTTCCCTTTGCTCTCTCTCTCTTCCCCTTTGTCTCTCTCTCTTTCCCTCTTCCACTTTGTCTCTCTCTCTTTCACTCTTCCCTTTGCTCTCTCTCTCTCTTCCCCTTTTCGTTTCTTTCTCCTTCCCTCTTCCTTTTGCTCTATCTATCTTCCGCCTTCTCTGTCTCTCTTTCCCTCTTCCATTTCCTCTCTCTCTCTATCCCCCCTTCTCTGTCTCTCTTTCCCTCTTCCTTTTGCTCTTTCTCTATTCCCCCTTCTCTGTCTCTCTTTCCCTCTTCACTTTGCTCTCTCTCTCTGCCCCTTTCTCTCTCTCTCTCTTTCCCTCTTCCATTTGCTCTCTCTCTCTCTCTCTTCCCCCTTCTCTGTCTCTCTTTCCCTCTTCCCTTTGCTCCCTCTCTTCCCCCTTCTCTGTCTCTCTTTCCCTCTTCCCTTTGCTCTCTCTCTCTCTTCCCCTTTCCGTTTCTTTCTCTTTCCCTCTCCCCTTTGCTCTCTCTCTCTATTCCCCCTTCTCTGTCTCTCTTTCCCTCTTCCCTTTGCTCTCTCTCTCTCTCTTCCCCTTTCCGTTTCTTTCTCTTTCCCTCTTCCCTTTGCTCTCTCTCTATTCCCCCTTCTCTGTCTCTCTTTCCCTCTTCCCTTTGCTCTCTCTCTTCCCCTTCTCTGTCTCTCTTTCCCTCTTCCCTTTGCTCTCTCTCTCTTCCACTTTCCGTTTCTTTCTCTTTCCCTCTTCCCTTTGCTCTCTCTCTTCCCCCTTCACTGTCTCTCTTTCCCTCTTCCCTTTGCTTTCTCTCTCTCTATTCCCCTTTCTCTGTCTCTCTTTCACTCTTCCCTTTGCTCTCTCTCTCTTCCACTTTCCGTTTCTTTCTCTTTCCCTCTTCCATTTGCTCTCTCTCTTCCCCCTTCTCTGTCTCTCTTTCCCTTTTCCCTTTGCTCTCTCTCTTTCCCCCTTCTCTGTCTCTCTTTCCCTCTTCCATTTGCTCTCTCTCTATTCCCCCTTCTCTGTCTCTCTTTCCCTCTTCCCTTTGCTCTCTCTCTCTTCAACCTTTGTCTCTCTCTCTTTCCCTCTTCTATTTGCTCTCTATCTTTTCCCCCTTCTCTGTCTCTCATTCCCTCTTCCCTTTGCTCTCTCTCTCTCTTCCCCTTTGACTCTCTCTCTTTCCCTCTTCAATTTGCTCTCTCTCTTCCCCCTTCTCTGTCTCTCTTTCCCTCTTCCGTTTGCTCTTTCTCTATTCCCCCTTCTCTGTCTCTATTTCCATCTTCCCTTTGCTCTCTCTTTCCCTCTTCCACTTTGTCTCTCTCTCTTTCACTCTTCCCTTTGCTCTCTCTCTCTTCCCCTTTTCGTTTCTTTCTCCTTCCCTCTTCCTTTTGCTCTATCTATCTTCCCCCTTCTCTCTCTCTCTTTCCCTCTTCCATTTGCTCTCTCTCTCTTTTCCTCCTTCTCTGTCTCTCTTTCCCTCTTCCATTTGCTCTCTCTCTTCCCCCTTCTCTGTCTCTCTTTCCCTCTTCCCTTTGCTCTCTCTCTCTTCCCCTTTGTCTCTCTCTCTTTCCCTCTTCCACTTTGTCTCTCTCTCTCTTTCAATCTTCCCTTTGCTCTCTCTCTTCCCCTTTTCGTTTCTTTCTCCTTCCCTCTTCCTTTTGCTCTATCTATCTTCCCCCTTCTCTGTCTCTCTTTCCCTCTTCCATTTCCTCTCTCTCTCTATCCCCACTTCTCTGTCTCTCTTTCCCTCTTCCTTTTGCTCTTTCTCTATTCCCCCTTCTCTGTCTCTCTTTCCATCTTCCCTTTGCTCTCTCTCTCTTCCCCTTTGTCTCTCTCTCTCTTTCCCTCTTCCATTTGCTCTCTCTCTCTCTCTTTCCCCTTCTCTGTCTCTCTTTCCCTGTTCCCTTTGCTCTCTTTCTCTATTCCCCCTTCTCTGTCTCTCTTTCCCTCTTCCCTTTGCTCTCTCTCTTCCCCCTTTATCTGTCTCTCTTTCCCTCTTCCATTTGCTCTCTCTCTCTCTCTCTTTCCCCTTCTCTGTCTCTCTTTCCCTGTTCCCTTTGCTCTCTCTCTCTATTCCCCCTTCTCTGTCTCTCTTTCCCTCTTCCCTTTGCTCTCTCTCTTCCCCCTTCTCTGTCTCTCTTTCCCTCTTCCCTTTGCTCTCTCTTCCCATTTCCCTGGCTGTCTCTCTCCATCACTCTCTGCCCTTTTATATGACTCTCCTTCTCCCATCCCCCTTTTCGTGCTGTATATTTCATACTTGCCTAAAATCCAGTCAGAGTAGCGAGTAACACAAGTGTCTGTTTTATTGCTCAGTTTGTGATCAACCAAAAGAAGAAGCAAAGCAGATTACAGATTACCAAAAGCACATGGAGTGAGAGCAAGTTTTATAGACTTTATAACACTCACATTTAATATGTTATATAATAATAATAACAATATAAATAATAAATATTAATAATATTAATACAAAATTATTGTTAATAATAACAATAATAATAATAATAATCATAAATATTTGTAATAATAATACTAATAATACATATTAATAATATTAATAAAAAATTATTGTTAATAATAATAATAATAATAATAATAATTATAATAAATATTAATAATATTAATTAAAAAAATATTGTTAATATTAACAACAATAACAACAACAACAACAATAACAATAATAATAATAATAATAAAATATTATTAATATTAATAAAAAACATTATTGTTAATAATAACAACAATAATAATATTATTAATAATAATAATAATAATAATAATAATAATAATAATAAATATTAGTAACAATAATACTAGGTGCATGATCGTAAATTTGGGAATTATGTTTCAATCTAACCCGTGATTTATATAATTGTTGACAGAATTTAGCAGTAATGGCGGCTAAGGGTTAAATGTGGAGAGAAAATGTGGAATATTAAGTGGTCTCATTAGGCAGCTTCTGAAAGGGATCCGTCCACAGAGCGAGTATGAAATAGAGTGTCCGCTGTCTGTCTCTTCAGATTACATCTGCAGCTGTCTGGGAAAGTTCTGGGCGTCAAACTCCAATGTCCCAGCCCCCCCCCCCCCAGCTCTGTGCAAAGTGATCCTGGGCTGGATGTGAACTTTATATCAGGAACAAAAGGGAGCGTAGAAGAGAGCGCTCCCTTCCAGCCCTCACTGTTACTTTCCGTCTCATTTCAACACTTAGCCATTAAATCTCCATGAAGTGTAATGTCCTCGAGAGGAGAGCGGGGGGCACTGAAGCAAAGCGTCCACAAGTGGAGTCTGTGCCTCTGAGAGAGTGCGTCAAAATCACTTGGCTCAGAGACAGCAAAATCTCAAGTGTGAGACTTCAAATATGGGATTAAAGGGACAGGGAAGGATTTACTAGGTATATAATATCCCTGTGTATTTACCTTTATGTACTTTATTCTAATAAGAAGCGCTTATAAGCTTTGTATTTCTGTCTAGAATCAAACAAATAGTCCCTATAAGGGTCTGCCCTCTTCTGTGTATGCAGGCACTTACTTTGTAGGGATGCATGTGCAGTGTAGTGTCCTAGCCTATCAGGGACCACATGTTGAGAGATGGTCACTGGTTTGTTAGTATGAGACACAGCAGAGCAAGTACCACAGAGTCTGTGACTGCATACACTGCAGTGGGCAGACCCACACAGGGACTATTTTTATGATTTAGAGAGAGTTTATAAGCACTTCTTATTACAATAAAGTCCATAAAAGTTAATAGATACCCAGAGATATTATATACCCAGTAACACCCAGTGAATAGGGAAAGAGATAACGTCAATGGAAAGAGAGATACAGCCTTGGGAAGGTAGACAGAGAGACAGCCATGAGATATGGGAAGAGAGAGAGTCATGGGAAAAAGGAGATGGTAGCACGTCCTTTGCGCGATGGAGAACAGCGCGGCAAGCACTTCTTATTACAATAAAGTCCATAAAAGTAAATAGATACCCAGAGATATTATATACCCAGTAACACCCAGGGAATAGGGAAAGAGATAACGTCAATGGAAAGAGAGATACTGCCTTTGGAAGGTAGACAGAGAGACAGCCATGAGATATGGGAAGAGAGAGAGTCATGGGAAAAAGGAGATGGTAGCACGTCCTTTGCGCGATGGAGAACAGCGCGGCGTCATCAGGGCGCTGATAAATACGGAGATAGTTAGTGGAAAGCATAAAGAGAGAAACAAACTTGGAAAGGCAGAGAGACAGACAATGAAGGGGGAAAGAGAGATAGTAATGGAAAGAGTGAAAGAGAGACAACCAGTGAAAAGGGGGGAAATGAGTTAGAGAGTAAAAGGAAGAGGGAACAATAGAGAGTCAGTGATAAGAGGGATAGAGCGTTGGGAAGATGGACAGAGAGACAGACAATGGAAACCAAAGAGAGAGAGTAATGGGAAGAGGGAAAGAGAGAAAGTCAGTGATAAGAGGGATATAGCGTTGGGAAGATGGACAGAGAGACAGACAATGGAAACCAAAGATAGAGAGAGAGTAATGGGAAAAGAGAAAGAGAGAAAGTCATTGATAAGAGGGATATAGCGTTGGGAAGATGGACAGAGAGACAGACAGTGGAAATCACAGAGAGAGAGAGTAATGGGAAAAGAGAAAGAGAGAAAGTCATTGATAAGAGGGATATAGCGTTGGGAAGATGGACAGAGAGACAGACAATGGAAACCAAAGAGAGAGAGTAATGGGAAGAAGGGAAGAGAGAAAGTCAGGGATAAGAGGGATATAGCGTTGGGAAGATGGACAGAGAGACAGACAGTGGAAACCAAAAAGAGAGAGTAATGGGAAAAGGGAAAGAGAGAAAGTCAGTGATAAGAGGGATATAGCGTTGGGAAGATGGACAGAGAGACAGACAGTGGAAACCAAAAAGAGAGAGTAATGGGAAAAGGGAAAGAGAGAAAGTCAGTGATAAGAGGGATATAGCATTGGGAAGATGGACAGAGAGACAGACAGTGGTAACCAAAGAGACAGAGTAATGGGAAAAGGGAAAGAGAGAAAGTCAGTGATAAGAGGGATATAGCGTTGGGAAGATGGACAGAGAGACAGGCAATGGAAACCAAAAAGAGAGAGTAATGGGAAAAGTGAAAGAGAGAAAGTCAGTGATAAGAGGGATATAGCATTGGGAAGATGGACAGAGAGACAGGCAATGGAAACCAAAGAGAGAGAGTAATGGGAAGAGGGAAAGAGAGAAAGTCAGTGATAAGAGGGATATAGCGTTGGGAAGATGGACAGAGAGACAGACGATGGAAACCAAAGAGAGAGAGTTATATGAATAGGGAAAGTGAGAAAGTCAGTGATAAGAGGGATATAGCGTTGGAAAGATGGACAGAGAGACAGACAATGGAAACCAAAAAGAGAGAGTAATGGGAAAAGTGAAAGAGAGAAAGTCAGTGATAAGAGGGATATAGCGTTGGGAAGATGGACAGAGAGACAGGCAATGGAAACCAAAGAGAGAGAGTAATGGGAAGAGGGAAAGAGAGAAAGTCAGTGATAAGAGGGATATAGCGTTGGGAAGATGGACAGAGAGACAGACAGTGGAAACCAAAAAGAGAGAGTAATGGGAAAAGGGAAAGAGAGAAAGTCAGTGATAAGAGGGATATAGCGTTGGGAAGATGGACAGAGAGACAGGCAATGGAAACCAAAAAGAGAGAGTAATGGGAAAAGTGAAAGAGAGAAAGTCAGTGATAAGAGGGATATAGCGTTGGGAAGATGGACAGAGAGACAGGCAATGGAAACCAAAGAGAGAGAGTAATGGGAAGAGGGAAAGAGAGAAAGTCAGTGATAAGAGGGATATAGCATTGGGAAGATGGACAGAGAGACAGGCAATGGAAACCAAAGAGAGAGAGTAATGGGAAGAGGGAAAGAGAGAAAGTCAGTGATAAGAGGGATATAGCGTTGGGAAGATGGACAGAGAGACAGACAATGGAAACCAAAAAGAGAGAGTAATGGGAAAAGGGAAAGAGAGAAAGTCAGTGATAAGAGGGATATAGCGTTGGGAAGATGGACAGAGAGACAGACGATGGAAACCAAAGAGAGAGAGTAATGGGAAAAGGGAAAGAGAGAAAGTCAGTGGAGGGGATAAAGAGAGATACAACCTTTGGATGGCAGAGAGATGGGAGAGAGATAGCCATGGGGAAGAGAAGACACAGTCATGGAAAGCGGAAGAGGCACTCAACCATGGGAAGCAGGAGAGACAGTCAGAGGAATGGGAAGAGAAAAACCCAGAGGAAGGAGGAGAGACAGTCATGGGAAAGCAGAGAGAGGAGCATGGGGAAGGAGAAAGAGATATATCTGTGACAAACTGTAGTGACATCTATAGAGAGACTGTACAGGCTGGAAATCGAGAGACAGAGAGTTATAAAAAGGCAGAGACAGCCAGGGGAGACGGGGACGTATATCATTGTTACTTTGCAGTTACTTGGTTGCATACATCAGAAACAGGTGGCTTTTTTCTTGAACTACAGTGTTCCTCTAAAGGCCAGGCCCCGTCTGATAGGAATAAATAGCCCCTTAAAGTGACACTCTGATTTTTGGACAGATACTAGTGCATTATTCTAGAAATGCCAGGTAACTTTAGTTGTCACAATCTGACCCAACATCCAGTTACAGGTGAGTATGGGGGGGGGCTGACTTTTTAAGGTCACTTCAGGTATTTGGTTACATTTTGCTGGAAACCAGATCTTCTGCTCTTGTGTTGGGTGGTCTCCTCCTGGAGACGGTATTTGTAATAAAGCAATTTGTACAGGTATCAAGAGACAAGCGCTGGGACCTCCTGGCTGCCGTTGTGACTAGTAATGACTCTCTGGTCACCAGCTCCCTAAATAATCAGCAGCTAATGAATATTCATCTGTTGGGTCTAACTTGGGGGTGTAAATGGCAGCCAAGCACGTCAAGGGTCTTACTGTAGTTTGTGTTAAGTGGCGGAACTGGAGAATGGAGGGCCCTGGTGCAAAATCATTTGGGGGACCCCTTCCCACTTCTCTATGAACCCCTTGTGGTCAATAAAACTATAAGTAGATGTTCAGTTCACCCCTATGATGACCAATCACCTTCTATCATGTAATTATCTGCCATAGTCATTTAATAACTTAAGATTCCTCATTTACTAGAAGTAGCAGTGGGTCCTGGTGCTTTGCACTGACTGCACCAGCATTAGTTCCTCAACTAGGTTATATTGATACTTACATTACCAAATAAATAAAATCCTCATAACTCTCATTACAATTAGGCTTAAAAGGACCACAAAGTTTTATATATATACTAGCGAATTGCCCGTCAAAAAATGACGGCAATGGAATTGTAAGGTAACTAATGTTGTTTTGTGTGTACTACTGAAATATATAATACAAATTAATAAATGAATATACTTAACCTATTTTGAAGCATTGTTGAAGAGCTGCAATCTGTTTTGATGTTGCTGCAGCATTAGTGGTGTGGAGGTGCTGTGTAAGCGTGATGAAAGTGTGCAGTGTAATAGTGTGCGTGCGCGAGACGAAACCGTTAGCGTAGTCGTGTAGTTCCGCATTGTTGTAAAATGGCGGCTAATGTGTGGTATGCGTCTGTAGTGGAATATCCGTAGTTGTTTTGTGGTGTTTTGCGTGTTTCTTGTGGTGTTTTGCGTGTTTAGAGTGCTGTAGCCTCGTTTTAGTTTTGTTCGGCGGCCATTTTTTCTCTCGCTTAGCAAATTTTTTAGTGTCTAAACTCTTTTATTATGAGTTAAATGAAGGTGTAACTTCATTTTTTGAGGTCCTGGATGCTCCCTCTTGCTGTAGGTAAGCTTTTTATGTATGTGTTGTGTGTATTTATTGTGTTTTTCATTTTTTCATGTCCGCGGGTTGCGGGCGATTTTTGCGAGTCCGTAATGTGTGTTAACGTGTCTCGTATGTTGTTTGCGTTGCGACGTAAAGTTTGCGAGGGTTGCAGTTGCTTCGCGAGGGTCGCAGTTGATACACACACAATATACACACACATTATATATACACAAACAATACATACACACAATCTACAATATATATAGAGCTGGAAAGCCAAGAGATTATTGGATATTTATTTTTGTAAATAAAAAGCGCATGTAAGAAAATACCAATGTAATGTATCACATTATGGCCCCAGTGATGGCTGGAGATGTGACATCTCAGGGCCCAGCCTGGCACGCCTCACCTGCTCCTGCAGTGCGAGGCCTTTTCCCCTGTGAGGTCCCTCTATCTCACAACCCTCCCCCAGCTCCACTCACCGCTTCCACCCCAGTTTTAATCTTGATGTGCCTGACGCGTGGGTCTGCCATGGTCCTGGAGCTTCACAATAGAGCGACGTCAGTGGCGGGAACAAATGCTCACTGACACAGACGCACAGGGGCTGCAGGCAAGGGCATTGCGAGGGCTGCGGGCAAGGGCAGCAGGCAAGGGCATTGCGAGGGCTGCGGGCAAGTGCATTGCGAGGGTTGCGGGCGAGGGCTGTGGGTCTGCCATGGTCCTGGAGCTTCACAATAGAGCAACGTCAGTGGCGGGAACAGATGCGCACTGACACAGACGCACAGGGGCTGCAGGCAAGGGCATTGCGAGGGCTGCGGGCAAGTGCATTGCGAGGGTTGCGGGCAAGGGCTGCTGGCAAGGGCCTCAGTTGCTGGGATGGAGCGCCGAAGGCGCTCCATCCCAGCAACTGAGGCCCTTGCCCGCAGCCCTCAAGCGTGAGCAACAGGCCGTACGCTGCGGGTTAAACTTGTCCAATTGTATCAAAGAGGGAAAAAAATTAATTCCTTCCTGACCCCATTAACTGTCGGTCAGATTACTCCCTGAATCAATACTCTGTATTTAAATTATACAGTTCAATGTATTAACAAATGCTGAAACTTGTAGTAATATACATCTTTGACTATATCACATATATATTGAAATAACTTTCCCAAACTTTGAAAATGCAATGTTACCATGTGAAATAGTAACATAAAACAATAATATTAAACGCTTGCAAGTCAATAAAATGTCACATAATTGTTTTGTGGGGCCAATCATGTGAAAAGGTAACTTGTAACACATTCCAATCTGTGTAAGGATGGTTTACTGTTGTTTTTCTTGTAGTTTTAATTGTTTTTGTTCTGGTTGTACATTGTGCAAATGGCACATAGAGTTTCCTAAGTGAAATAGTGGTCCCCTATTTAAAGAGTCCCAGAGTACTAAAATGTTGTACTGGTAGTAAAACCACTGTTCTCTATGTTTTTTTGCCATTCTAGAGAGTTTTTTATTGAAATAGTGGTTTTCTGAAATCAGATCTAGTACTGTAAAATGTTGTTGTGGAAATGAAACCACTGTCCTCTATATTTACAGCACCTCATAGTACACAATGTTTTTTGTATAAACGCATCCATCTTCCAATAAATGACCCTGACTTCAGTTTTCTTCAACATGCACTTTAATTTCCTTTGGATTTGTGCACCTTGAAAAAGCAACATAGAGTTGTCCATGTGCAAAAACTGGTTCTTTAAAAAAAATACCAACAGACTTAAAAGTTTGTCCTTGGGATTTATTGATGGTCATGGCAAATGCCATGATAACTGGAAATTGTCTCATTTGAAGGACAAAAGGCAAACCACTCTCACTTGGAGCTAAATCAATTCTTGGTATAAAAACTCGTTCACCTTTATGGGTCCCAGTCATAATTTCTGCATGTATAAAATGATCTTTTAACTCATGCACAATTAATCTGGTCCCATTACAAAGTCCTTTTTTTGGATTCATATTTCTCAATAACATGACAATTGCCCCTTTTTTCAATTGTAAAATATGTGGTGGAATTCCAGATGGTGTTAAAGAATTAATAAATTCGATACTAAAATTCGATTCACTGTCTTTATCATCAGCCAGAACTGAATCTGCACTGTAATAATTATTTTATTAATTTCGTTATTTACATTCAAGGCATCTATATTTTTTGATGTTAATATCACTTTGTTTGCAATGTCTGAGTAATCATCATTATTAAGAGTGTTTAGAAATATGGCTGATATGAGTGATTCGTTGCAAACCATTTCTGATGGAATTTCAATGGTATCATTTGGTAAATCATGTATTTGTGGATTTTTTCCTTATCCGATTTTAATGAGCCAATCATTGAATTCATTTTGGCCTTCAGATCTCATATTTAATTCTACTATCAGATGTGTAAATATTTTCCACAGTTTACTTGTCTTGATACATGTTTCAATGATCTCCGTTCTATTTCCATGTGGCACAACAGGTAATGTTTGCCTAAAATCTCCTCCTAACAGCATCACCTTTCCACCAAATGGCAACTTTCTATCCATCACTTCTTTTAAGAATCTGTCAATACATTGCAGAGCATGACATGACATCATTGTTGCCTCATCTATGATAATTAGTTTTGCTTTTTTTTATTTTTTTGCTTGTAAAAAATTCAGTCGAATATCTGACACTGATGTTTCCAAAATGGGAACTGGCAGCTTAAATCCACTATGCACAGTTCTACCACCGTCTAACAAAAGTGCTGCAATTCCAGTTGTTGCAAATGGCATAGCTATCTGACCCTGTGCTCGAATATAACTCATCAAACAATTGTACAGATACGTTTTTCCTTATCCACCCGGGCCGTCTAGATAGAAATACCGGTCTTCGACCATTTCATCATCTGTAGTATTTGTGATGGCATGAAATGCTTGTAACTGTAAAGTATTTAAAGTTGCCAGTTTTTCTTCTTTTTTTTTGTTTTTGTAGCTCAGTGTCATAATCATCAAAGTTGATGTCCTCTATAAGTCCTGGATCAGGCAAATTAAAACTTGCACAATTTAATCCATGAGCAAACAATATTTCTTGTATTTCCATCAAGGTTTTTAACAGTGCTATTGGCTCATTGTAAAGTTTCAAGAAGTCTTCGGATATATGTAATTTTAATGTTTCCCACAAAGTAAATGCATCAGGTACATTGCAAAAGATGCAAATGAATGCAAATTGTTGTCTTATTTGCTTTGGCATTTGGCATAGTGCTGCTTCTTCCAGACACCTCTCCCATTCTGTATCATCAGCTATGAAGTTTTGATGTCTTGCAGCTAATAGGAATGTATCATAAACTATGTCATTCAATGTACGTAAATGTTCAAAACTCTGTGCACCTGGAACATGTAAAAGAAGTAATCTTAAACTAAAACGTTCAATGTCCCTTGGACTGACGGTATAAATTTGTGGTATAATCTTATGTGTATCTCTTCTTCGTTGTCGCCATAGACCATTTACAAATACATAGTGATATGGTATCTCAATGTATAAAAATTGTCTGGCCTGCGTATCCTGGCAGTTTAATTTAAACCATGCAGTAAGTGTAATATCTCGGGGTTCACTTTGAGCTAATGCAGTTCTTTTATTGTTTACAGTAAAGCAAACAAACTGACTTTGAGGCAAATGTACAGCTAAACGATAGATAGCATGTGACCGATCATGAATCTCAAATTTCAGAAGCCGCCACATTGCTTCAGGAGCACTGACATAGCGAGCATCTAAATAATTTGATAGTTCGTCATGTAAAATTGGATTTTCGTTTTTGTTTGCAGCACCTTGCACAACAACAGTTGCTGCGTCATATCCTTTGTATATATATTTATACACATACTTTATTGATTTAATAGAAGTGCAAGCATCCACATTTATGTGTGCATTGTACTTGATGAGCAAATGTGGATTGTATGGAACGATAAATCTATTATCAACCTTTTGCCCACGGATAATAGCTGTTTGTCCTTATGTTCTTTTATACAAAGGGTATCCATCACAATTTGCATAAGTTTGCATTTGAAATTGTTTAGGAAATTCTTTAGTACATTTTTTTTTTTTCCATACATGGTGAATTAGGATTCATCTCTCCACATGGGCCATGAATCATTCTGTGTGTAACAATCTCCCAAAGTTTGGTATATTTTTCTTGCTCTGGCAATTCAGCTGAAATTACTGAATCCACTCTATTTAACTTATCTTTTTCCTGCAGTATTAAAAGTATGTGAGCATGTGGCAGTCCTCTTTTTTGAAATTCAATGGTATACACAAAAGCCACACATTGTCCAAATAAGTGTGCTTTAGTGATATCATTGTAGCGGAACCCATCACTGTTTTAAACTGTTTTATGATTATTATGGTTAAAATATGATCCTACTATATGTATGTTGGTTGATGTTCTACAGAATATATTGGCTCAGAATATTAGCCAGACTTTTGCAGACCTAGGCTAATAGATAATCCTGTTACAGAGATTCAAGAGATAAGAAAGTTGTAAAGGATCCTTGCATTTTCCAAAGTGTTTTCATTCTCTGATAAGAACAAAGAAGAATGATCTAATTAATGTCTGATTGTATCCAAGTTGCCAGGGAGGTGTGACTCACCTTTTGTCCTATGTGTGTATTGTATGGGGGATATGTGCAATGTCTGTGTGTTATGTGTAAAAACATACTTTTACTAACTTTTGAACCCCTGGTCTGATTCATGCCATTTTTGTATATGTTGTTCCCCTGGGTGAGAGATATTAAATGGTGCGGGACTTAAAGGTGTACCCCCTGTATTTGGGGTACATCCAGAATGTGGTTAAAATTGTGTCTGTTTTAATTGTGTTACCTGTTATCTGAGGGGAGGAGACGTGGGGGTTGAACCATGTATATAATTGGCTGTTGTGATAATTATGTGGGTGTAGCCCTTCAGAGGGCACCATTGCATAAAAGGAGATTCCCTGTCATTAAAAGATAGTTCTACTTGACCCTTCAAAACGTAGTCTCGTCTCGTTATTGGAGGGGATCGCGATATGATACTGGGGATTGCTATGCTTTTGCATACTCCCTTGAGCTGTAACTACTGAACGCTTGTTCCTGATGTACTATCCTTGGAGTCTGTGGTGGTTTTGGTGTCCGGTGCGGTGCTTGTAGGCCTCGACGCAAGCTAGGACGCGTCCATCAACAGAGGTACCCGGTCGGGGTGCCAGGAGATCCGTTACAATCTTGTATTAATGAATTGAGTTTGATTTTGAATATTCTTGCCACTAAATCTGGTCGGTCAGAAGTAGTTTGTCCCAGATTCAAATTTTCCTTGATCTCTGGCCATTGAGGATTACATGTGAATGTAATAAATAAATCTGGTTTTCCAAATTTTGTGACAATAGCCATGGCATCATTATATCTCTCTCGCATATTGCGAGGAGATCCCTGGAAAGTGGATGGCAAAATAATTGCTCTTCCAGCTGGAATGTCTTTGCTGGTAGCCAATTCCACAACATAATCCATCAATCCACAATACTGTTCTACTCGTAGCTTATTTTGTTGAAATTTAATGAAATTTAGATTATTTGCTTCAACTTGTAGATATGAATCAATAATCCATTGTTGAGTGAGTTTGCCCACACTTAAAATGGGATTAAAAGAATCCCGAATAGCAGTTTGTGCCACTTTATATTCCAGCATAGAAATATTGCATCTAACACGAACTTTACTATTGGGATAACTTTGCAATTGTAATTTTGGTTCCCATCCAGGTTCCCCATTTGGAAAGAAAATGGGATATGTCATTGGATCTAAATTACAACTTAATATATTTATGTTGATAAATGGTTGTTCTTCATTGCGTGGATATATTCAAATATCCCGCTGAAAAGGTGCTTCACCATCTTCATTTTTAAACACCATGGCAACCTCATTTACTGTTGGTAAATTATATCGTCTTTGATTAGTGCTGTGATCTCTTTTTAACACCATATTTACTCTTGGCGTAGGCAATTGATGTCTTTGAGCATGTTCCTGTTGTTCTTTTTCAAGCTGTGCTAATTGTTTGTATGCTTGACTGTATGGGTTTTTAGCCATAATTTTATCCAGCTGTTCAAAGACTATGCACAAACACTGTTTGTTTTCTGGAAGCGTCATTCTTTGTTCCACAGCTTCCATTGTATCTAAGACATATAACTGTGCAAATTTCCTTTGCTCTCCTTCTTGTGGGTGTAAATGTGAAGTTCGGTGGTAATTTTGGCCTTGAACTCTAAAACAGTAAGGACCATGTCCTGGTACATTGTCTGCTAATGTGGCACCCATTGAAGCAAAGGAAATTGCACTGTTATAAGATCTTATGTTTTGTTTGAAATTATTATAATTTGGAAATGTTGGATCGCTCATGATGCTTTCTAAATAATCTGGAAATGGGTGTCTTAGTGGAAGTCTTACCTTTCCTTTCTGACAGCAACTAATGAAATCTCCGTCAGTAGGTCTTTCCTTTAGAAAATGATAGGCCCCACAAAACTGACAAACAACATTAAGTAATCCACAATAATGAGTGTCTACTCTCAACATAGATATCAGTACAACTGTGTATATGTACATTGGTGTCATGTGTCTTCACATTGGAGTTAGTAGGCAAAATAGTATCATTGGGCAATGGTTCACAGACATGTTTTTGTTTACTTTTTCTTTTCTTGGAAGCACCAGCACACTCACTTGCTGCTTTCTTACTCATTTTTCTTTTATTTAAAAGTCTCTGTCGATCTTCTTCTCTCAAGCGTTGCGAAGTTTCAGGTGACTGTGCATCTCTCCACCTTTGCTTCCTTTCCCTTGCCAATCTTCTTTTGCGTTCAATTTTGTCTTCTACATTATCCGCCATTTTAATCTGTAATTGTAAATAGAGATGTAATTATTGTTTGTTGTTTGTTTTCTGTACATAATGTTTTTACCTGTTTCCAATGTAAAAGTAAATTGGATGAATGAACTAATTAACCATTTTAAAATATTGTACTTTTTTACAATGAAAAAAATGAAACCATTTCAATACTATTTTAATGACATATATTAAATATCAAAGGCCTGCACATACATATATTTTGCCAACGTAATTATGAATTAATTAGTAAAGTAATATGAATGTCCATTATTGAATGATTTAAAAAATGGGATGAATGTAGAACCTTCAAAGTTACATATATTGTCATAAAGAAGCTGAAACATCTATTAACAGCTATTAACAAAGTATACATGTATTGTAAAAGACTGTTCAATTTTCTTAAAGATTCAATGAATGTAGCTATGATGTGTAATTGTTGTTCTTTAAAACGTAATGACTTAAGCATATAATTTTTTTTTTTTATTGTACTGACCACTTTAAATCTGTAAACGTCCTTTGTTTTTTGTTTTTTTCTTAAAACTGACATAATAAAAAGCACATGTTCCACTATATAATTATTATTATTTTTTTTTTGAAACATTAATTTTTTTTATAAGCTCATTCTTTAAAATGTTCATTTAAATTAATATACTATGTGGTAAAGTCCTTTTTTTTTTTTTTTTCAAAATTACATAGTAAAAATCACATTTATTTTCAATTTTTTGGAATCAATCTTCAACTATATAAAACCTTTTTTTTTTTTATTTAAACGTTATTTTTCATTTGAAGTTCATTCTGTAAAATGTTAATTTTCAATAATATGGTATATGGTTACATTGCTCACTATGAATCTGTTATATACTTTTCTGAATTAATAATGAAGTGTCATCAATGTCAAACTATAAGGGCATAGTTAAATCATATACCTGTGAAGTTGCAGTTCTTTGTGTCCAAATACAGGGTAATGCACTCTCTGTCTTGAGTCCGGTTAAGATATGACGAATCTGTCAAATAACATGAAAATAATTATTAATCCTTCAATTCCATTCATTCTTGATTGACTTCACTGCATACATTTAAGTACTTTTTTTCGAAAGTCTTCTAACCTCATTGTTGTATTTTTTATATTAGTATTAATTATTATTCTCTGCACATTTTACATAAGTGCATGTTAAAAATTGTTGTTATATTATAGCATGTATTTTTTAACTGATGACTAATTATTAATGAATGAAAATATTATTATACATTAATTAATCAATAAGTGTTTTCCATTTTATCAAAATGTAATGTAGCCTTTTTTGTTCCCTAACTTCAGAATTAAATGTTATACCTGTGAAGGTAAACTTTATGGTGTTTAAAGGCTGCAAAGTCACTCTGTGTGTTGATTCAGTTGCAGATCCGATGAAACTGTGAAATAAGAAGGAAATCCTTTTTAATATTTTGCTTAATCCCTATTAGTCAATCAGCAGCAACAGACATATATTGGGATAGATGCAAAACCTAAAGGCATATTCCTCAATGTATTGTAAAATCATAGTTTTTAATTTTTGTATCATTGCTAATTATTAATTAATTAATATCCTAATATACATTAATTAATCAAAATTTTTTTTTTGCTATATGAATATATTTAAATTCTATACCTGTCAAGATTATCCTCATGATGTTCAATGCCTCCAAACATCACTGTCTGTGTTCATTCAGCTGCAGGTCCCCTGAAAGTGGGCACAAATAAAAAAATTAATATATAATATGTTGCTTCATCCCTATCAATCAATCAGCATGAACACAGATATGTTAGCATAGATTAAAAACATAAAATCAATATTCATCAATGTATTTTGTAGGTCCTGCTTACTAATATTAATACACCTTAATAATGTAACTGTCATCAATTACAACTATGAAGATTTAAAAATGTTTTTTGCCCCCAAGCACATAATTGAATGATATACCTGTAAAGGTGCTGTTAAAAGGCTGCAAAGGTCACTGTCTGTGTTGATTCAGCTGCAGCGTCACTGAAAGTGTTCAAAAGAAATTAAATCATTTTTAATATTTGAATTAATACCTATTAGTCAATCCACATCATCACAGATTTTTTTTTTTTTCTTGGACCTTTTTTTATTGTTAGTCTTTACAGAAGAATCAATTAATGTCCATTAATAATAAATTAATGACTGACTAAATATAACGGAAAGATGTAAGCATGACTATATTACAAAAGTATATATTTTTTTTGGGTAGTTTATAATGAATATATTACGAATGAATTACGAAGATAATGTACATTAATAATTAATGAATCAATGCGTACATTTTTTTATACACATTATTAAACGTTAACCTTTTTTGTTATTAATGATTACTAATGAGTAATTAATTAATTAAAGTACATTATTAATTAATTATTCAATTCTTTCAAACTGGTAAGCACGATATTATTTGTAAATTAAATACATTTCAAAATCTTGTTTCCTCTCATTTTTTTTAACTTTATTTATTAATTAATTAAATAATTAATTAATCATTAATGATTATTAATGTAATGTACCTTTTTTAATGTAATATTCATGAAGCAGTACCCTGAAGAGCTAACAATCTCTTTAGATTTTCCGACAGCAGAAAATGTCCAGTCAGACTGTCATCACCTGAGGAGAAAGTGTCAGTTGTGTCAAGGGTGCCCTATATATAGGCTTTGTGCTCAAGACAAATCCGTTGTGTTAGGCTGGAAATTCGCCATTTCCCAATGTTAATGTGTAAATGTGTAAGTTTTGCGGCCTTCCTATTAGTATTTCTCGACCACATACGTCTCTGGCTGTGTTTTTACGCACTTCGTGGTAGTGTAGCCTCGTTTTCATTTTTTTCGGCGGCCATTTTTTTCTTGCTTAGGCGATTTTCGATGTTTGAAAATCGTCTAAATCGAGTTTAATTGGAGTTCCAACTCACTCACAGATGTCCTGCCTGTTGCCCCATGCTGTAAGTGATATTGTTGTAATTTTTTTATGTGTATTTAGTGTTTTTTTTATTGTTTTTGTTCCGCCGCTAATCTCGTAATTTTTTCCGTCTCGTGTTTGTTTTTTCTAAGTCCCGCGTCTAGTCTAAGTGCATATTTTGTTATGTCTCGTATTTTTTTTTCTAAGTCCCGCATCTTGTCTAAGTGTGTATTTTGTTTGTGTAAGTCCCGATAAGTGCTACGGGTGTAATGGCTCGCCTCGCTACGCAAGGTTTGCCGGCAATGAGCGCCTTTGGTGCTCATTGCCTAAGTGCTATGGGTTTAACAGCTCGCCTCGCTATGCAAGGCTCCCCGGCGATGAGCACCTGCGGCGCTCATCGCTAAGTCGTACGTACTCCGCAAACAGCGTGGCGACGACTCGCAGTTGGACTATTATAATATGTGATAGTATACATTGAATTTATTGCCTTGCCCCCAATAGGGATATGTGCTAATGCATTGCTCTGGGTGGGAAGTATTATAGGGTATATAGGTTAAAAGCCCAGTGTTAGGAGTCATGCCGCTGAATAATGGATCTGACAGGCAAATCATTAATCAGAGATAGAGAGTAACGTGGAGTAACACTGGGTGTGAGAGCTCTGCCGGACGTTACTTATGATATTGCAGTCTCTGATTTATACTGTGATATACTGACTGGTTGACCAACCTGATAATAATCTAATCACTTATTAATGGCCGACCAGCACAAATACTACTGCCCATTGCTAATAGTACTGACCAGCGCTCATACTGCTGACCATCACTAATAGTACTGGCTATCACTAATACTACTGCCCATCACTAATACTGCTGACCATCACTAATACTACTGACCATCACTAATACTACTTACAATCACTAGTACTGCTAACTAGTAAGCAATACTGCTGACCAGCACTAATAGTACTGCCATCATTAATACTACTGCCCATTAATAGTACTACTGACCATCACTAATACTACTGCCAATCACTAGTACTACTGACCAGCACTAATACTACTGCCAATCACTAGTACTACTGACCAGCACTAATACTGCTGCCAATCACTAGTTCTTCTGACCAGTGCTAATACTGCTGACCATCACTAGTACAACTGACCAGCACTAATACTGCTGACCAGCACTAATAGAACTGGCCATTACTGGTACTACTGACCATCACTAATACTACTGCCCATCACTAGTACTACTGACCAGCACTAATACTGCTGACCAGCACTAATAATATTGACCATCACTAATACTGTTGTCCATCACTAATAGTACTGACCAGCACTAATAGTACTGCCCATCACTAATACTACTGACTGCACTAATACTGTTGTCCATCACTAATAGTACTGACCAGCATGAATACCACTTACCATCACTAATACTACTGCTCAGCACATATACTGCTGACCACTACTAACACTAATGACCACCACTCACCCTTGTCACCATTAATAATAGTACGGACCATCACTAAGACTATTGACCATCATTAATACTACTGCCAATCACTAATACTGTTAACCATTATTTATACCATTGACCATTAGTAATACTACTGCACATCTGCAAAACTATTTGTTTGTTATCAGGCTCATATTTCTTTACGTCTTTCACTTTGTTTTTTTATGTTACTATAACTGATTATCCACTAACTGCTCCCAATATCTCTCCCCTAACTGCTCCCAATATCTCTCCTCTAACTGCTCCCAATATCTCTCCACTAACTGCTCCCAATATCTCTCCACTAACTGCACCCAATATCTCTCCACTAACTGCTCCCTATATATCTCTCCACTAACTGCTCCCAATATCTCTCCACTAACTGCTCCCAATATCTCTCCACTAACTGCACCCAATATCTCTCCCCTAACTGCTCCCAATATCTCTCCACTAACTGCTCCCAATATCTCTCCACTAACTGCTCCCAATATCTTTCCACTAACTGCTTCCAATATCTCTCCACTAACTGCACCCAATATCTCTCCACTAACTGCTCCCAATATCTCTCCACTAACTGCACCCAATATCTCTCCACTAACTGCTCCCAATATCTCTCCACTAACTGCTCCCAATATCTCTCCTCTAACTGCTCCCAATATCTCTCCACTAACTGCACCCAATATCTCTCCACTAACTGCTCCCAATATCTCTCTACTAACTGCTCCCAATATCTCTACACTAACTGCTCCCAATATCTCTCCCCTAACTGCTCCCAATATCTCTCCACTAACTGCTCCCAATATCTCTCCCCTAACTGCTCCCTATATCTCTCCACTAACTGCTCCCTATATCTCTCCACTAACTGCTCCCAATATCTCTCCACTAACTGCACCCAATATCTCTCCACTAACTGCACCCAATATCTCTCCTCTAACTGCTCCCAATATCTCTCCACTAACTGCTCCCAATATCTCTCCACTAACTGCACCCAATATCTCTCCCCTAACTGCTCCCAATATCTCTCCTCTAACTGCACCCAATATCTCTCCACTAACTGCACCCAATATCTCTCCACTAACTGCACCCAATATCTCTCCACTAACTGCACCCAATATCTCTCCCCTAACTGCTCCCAATATCTCTCCACTAACTGCTCCCAATATCTCTCCACTAACTGCACCCAATATCTCTCCACTAACTGCACCCAATATCTCTCCACTAACTGCTCCCAATATCTCTCCACTAACTGCTCCAAATATCTCTCCTCTAACTGCTCCCAATATCTCTCCAATAACTGCACCCAATATCTCTCCACTAACTGCTCCCAATATCTCTCTACTAACTGCTCCCAATATCTCTCCACTAACTGCTCCCAATATCTCTCCACTAACTGCTCCCAATATCTCTCCACTAACTGCACCCAATATCTCTCCACTAACTGCACCCAATATCTCTCCTCTAACTGCTCCCAATATCTCCCCACTAACTGCTCCCTATATCTCTCCACTAACTGCTCCCAATATCTCTCCACTAACTGCTCCCAATATCTCTCCACTAACTGCTCCCTATATCTCTCCACTAACTGCACCAATACCTCTCTACTAACTGCTCCCTATATCTCTCCACTAACTGCTCCCAATATCTCTCCCCTAACTGCTCCCAATATCTCTCCACTAACTGCTCCCAATATCTCTCCACTAACTGCTCCCAATATCTCTCCACTAACTGCTCCCAATATCTCTCTACTAACTGCTCCCAATATCTCTCTACTAACTGCTCCCAATATCTCTCCACTAACTGCTCCCAATATCTCTCCACTAACTGCTCCCAATATCTCTCCACTAACTGCACCCAATATCTCACCACTAACTGCACCCAATATCTCTCCTCTAACTGCACCCAATATCTCTCTACTAACTGCTCCCAATATCTCTCCACTAACTGCTCCCAATATCTCTCTACTAACTGCTCCCTATATCTCTCCACTAACTGCTCCCAATATCTCTCCTCTAACTGCTCCCAATATCTCTCTACTAACTGCACCCAATATCTCTCCACTAACTGCACCCAATATCTCTCCACTAACTGCTCCCAATATCTCTCTACTAACTGCTCCCTATATCTCTCCACTAACTGCTCCCAATATCTCTCCTCTAACTGCTCCCAATATCTCTCTACTAACTGCACCCAATATCTCTCCACTAACTGCACCCAATATCTCTCCACTAACTGCTCCCAATATCTCTCTACTAACTGCTCCCTATATCTCTCCACTAACTGCACCCAATATCTCTCCACTAACTGCACCCAATATCTCTCCAATAACTGCTCCCTATATCTCTCCACTAACTGCTCCCAATATCTCTCCACTAACTGCTCCCAATATCTCTCTACTAACTGCTCCCAATATCTCTCTACTAACTGCTCCCAATATCTCTCCACTAACTGCTCCCAATATCTCTCTACTAACTGCTCCCAATATCTCTCCACTAACTGCTCCCAATATCTCTCCTCTAACTGCTCCCAATATCTCTGCACTAACTGCTCCCAATATCTCTGCACTAACTGCTCCCAATATCTCTCCACTAACTGCTACCAATATCTCTCCACTAACTGCTCCCAATATCTCTCTACTAACTGCACCCAATATCTCTCCTCTAACTGCTCCCAATATCTCTCTACTAACTGCACCCAATATCTCTCCACTAACTGCACCCAATATCTCTCCACTAACTGCTCCCAATATCTCTCTACTAACTGCTCCCTATATCTCTCCACTAACTGCTCCCAATATCTCTCCTCTAACTGCTCCCGATATCTCTCTACTAACTGCACCCAATATCTCTCCACTAACTGCACCCAATATCTCTCCACTAACTGCTCCCAATATCTCTCTACTAACTGCTCCCTATATCTCTCCACTAACTGCACCCAATATCTCTCCACTAACTGCACCCAATATCTCTCCAATAACTGCTCCCTATATCTCTCCACTAACTGCTCCCAATATCTCTCCACTAACTGCTCCCAATATCTCTCTACTAACTGCTCCCAATATCTCTCTACTAACTGCTCCCAATATCTCTCCACTAACTGCTCCCAATATCTCTCTACTAACTGCTCCCAATATCTCTCCACTAACTGCTCCCAATATCTCTCCTCTAACTGCTCCCAATATCTCTGCACTAACTGCTCCCAATATCTCTGCACTAACTGCTCCCAATATCTCTCCACTAACTGCTACCAATATCTCTCCACTAACTGCTCCCAATATCTCTCTACTAACTGCTCCCAATATCTCTCCACTAACTGCACCCAATATCTCTCCACTAACTGCTCCCAATATCTCTCTACTAACTGCACCCAATATCTCTCCACTAACTGCTCCCAATAACTCTCCACTAACTGCTCCCAATATCTCTCTACTAACTGCACCCAATATCTCTCTACTAACTGCTCCCAATATCTCTCCACTAACTGCTCCCAATATCTCTCTACTAACTGCACCCAATATCTCTCTACTAACTGCTCCCAATATCTCTCCACTAACTGCTCCCAATATCTCTCTACTAACTGCTCCCAATATCTCTCTACTAACTGCTCCCAATATCTCTCTACTAACTGCACCCAATATCTCTCCACTAACTGCTCCCAATATCTCTCTACTAACTGCTCCCAATATCTCTCTACTAACTGCACCCAATATCTCTCCACTAACTGCACCCAATATCTCTCCACTAACTGCACCCAATATCTCTCCAATAACTGCTCCCAATATCTTTCCACTAACTGCTCCCAATATCTCTCCACTAACTGCTCCCAATATCTCTCCACTAACTGCTACCAATATCTCTCCACTAACTGCTCCCAATATCTCTCTACTAACTGCTCCCAATATCTCTCCACTAACTGCACCCAATATCTCTCCACTAACTGCACCCAATATCTTTCCACTAACTGCTCCCAATATCTCTCCACTAACTGCTCCCAATATCTCTCCTCTAACTGCTCCCAATATCTCTCCCCTAACTGCACCCAATATCTCTCCACTAACTGCACCCAATATTTCTCCACTAACTGCTACCAATATCTCTTTACTAACTGCTCCCAATATCTCTCCACTAACTGCTCCCAATATCTCTCCACTAACTGCACCCAATATCTCTCCACTAACTGCTCCCAATATCTCTCCACTAACTGCACCCAATACCTCTCCACTAACTGCTCCCAATATCTCTCTACTAACTGCACCCAATATCTCTCCACTAACTGCACCCAATATCTCTCCACTAACTGCTCCCAATATCTCTCCACTAACTGCACCCAATATCTCTCTACTAACTGCACCCAATATCTCTCCACTAACTGCTCCCAATATCTCTCCACTAACTACTCCCAATATCTCTCCACTAACTGCTCCCAATATCTCTCCACTAACTGCTCCCAATATCTCTCCACTAACTGCTCCCAATATCTCTCCATTAACTGCACCCAATATCTCTCCACTAACTGCTCCCTATATCTCTCCACTAACTGCACCCAATATCTCTCCCCTAACTGCTCCCTATATCTCTCCACTAACTGCTCCCGATATCTCTCCACTAACTGCTCCCTATATCTCTCCCCTAACTGCACCCTATATCTCTCCACTAACTGCTCCCTATATCTCTCCATTAACTGCTCCCAATATCTCTCCACTAACTGCAGCCAATATCTCTCCACTAACTGCTCCCAATATCTCTCCACTAACTGCTCCCTATATCTCTCCACTAACTGCTCCCAATATCTCTCCCCTAACTGCACGCTATATCTCTCCATTAACTGCTCCCTATATCTCTCCCCTAACTGCACCCAATATCTCTCCACTAACTGCTCCCAATATCTCTCCACTAACTGCTCCCAATATCTCTCTACTAACTGCTCCCAATATCTCTCTACTAACTGCACCCAATATCTCTCCACTAACTGCTCCCAATATCTCTCCACTAACTGCACCCAATATCTCTCCACTAACTGCTCCTGATATCTCTCCACTAACTGCTCCCTATATCTCTCCCCTAACTGCACCCTATATCTCTCCACTAACTGCTCCCTATATCTCTCCATTAACTGCTCCCTATATCTCTCCCCTAACTGCTCCCAATATCTCTCCACTAACTGCACCCAATATCTCTCCACTAACTGCACCCAATATCTCTCCACTAACTGCACCCAATATCTCTCCACTAACTGCTCCCAATATCTCTCCACTAACTGCTCCCAATATCTCTCCACTAACTGCTCCCAATATTTCTCCCCTAACTGCACCCTATATCTCTCCACTAACTGCACCCAATATCTCTCCACTAACTGCACCCAATATCTCTCCACTAACTGCTCCCAATATCTCTCCTCTAACTGCACCCAATATCTCTCCACTAACTGCACCCAATATCTCTCCACTAACTGCTCCCAATATCTCTCCACTAACTGCTCCCAATATCTCTCCACTAACTGCTCCCAATATCTCTCCCCTAACTGCACCCTATATCTCTCCACTAACTGCACCCAATATCTCTCCACTAAATGCTCCCAATATCTCTCCACTAACTGCACCCAATATCTCTCTACTAACTGCACCCAATATCTCTCCATTAATTGCACCCAATATCTCTCCACTAACTGCACCCAATATCTCTCCACTAACTGCTCCCAATATCTCTCCACTAACTGCTCCCAATATCTCTCCACTAACTGCTCCCAATATCTCTCCACTAACTGCTCCCTATATATCTCTCTACTAACTGCACCCAATATCTCTCCACTAACTGCACCCAATATCTCTCCACTAACTGCTCCCAATATCTCTCCCCTAACTGCTCCCTATATCTCTCCACTAAATGCTCCCAATATCTCTCCACTAACTGCTCCCAATATCTCTCCCCTAACTGCACCCAATATCTCTCCACTAACTGCACCCAATATCTCTCCACTAACTGCACCCAATATCTCTCCATTAACTGCTCCCAATATCTCTCCACTAACTGCTCCCAATATCTCCCCCCTAACTGCACCCAATATCTCTCCACTAACTGCACCCAATATCTCTCCACTAACTGCTCCCTATATCTCTCCCCTAACTGCACCCTATATCTCTCCACTAACTGCACCCAATATCTCTCCACTAACTGCTCCCAATATCTCTCTACTAACTGCACCCAATATCTCTCCACTAACTGCACCCAATATCTCTTCACTAACTGCTCCCAATATCTCTCTACTAACTGCACCCAATATCTCTCCACTAACTGCACCCAATATCTCTTCACTAACTGCACACAATATCTCTCCACTAACTGCACCCAATATCT
This sequence comes from Discoglossus pictus, assembly GCA_027410445.1. Lineage (NCBI taxonomy): Eukaryota > Metazoa > Chordata > Amphibia > Anura > Alytidae > Discoglossus > Discoglossus pictus. The sequence continues at coordinate 41,322 of JAPZIH010001133.1, forward strand.
CTCCACTAACTGCTCCCAATATCTCTCCTCTAACTGCACCCAATATCTCTCCACTAACTGCTCCCAATATCTCTCCACTAACTGCTCCCAATATCTCTCTACTAACTGCACCCAATATCTCTCCACTAACTGCTCCCAATATCTCTCCACTAACTGCTCCCAATATCTCTCCCCTAACTGCACCCAATATCTCTCCACTAACTGCTCCCAATATCTCTCCACTAACTGCTCCCAATATCTCTCTACTAACTGCACCCAATATCTCTCCACTAACTGCACCCAATATCTCTCCACTAACTGCACCCAATATCTCTCCACTAACTGCACCCAATATCTCTCCACTAACTGCTCCCAATATCTCTCCACTAACTGCTCCCAATATCTCTCCACTAACTGCTCCCAATATCTCTCTACTAACTGCACCCAATATCTCTCCACTAACTGCACCCAATATCTCTCCACTAACTGCTCCCAATATCTCTCCACTAACTGCTCCCAATATCTCTCTACTAACTGCTCCCAATATCTCTCTACTAACTGCACCCAATATCTCTCTACTAACTGCTCCCTATATCTCTCCCCTAACTGCTCCCAATATCTCTCCCCTAACTGCACCCAATATCTCTCCTCTAACTGCACCCAATATCTCTCCACTAACTGCACCCAATATCTCTCTACTAACTGCTCCCTATATCTCTCCATTAACTGCTCCCAATATCTCTCCCCTAACTGCACCCAATATCTCTCCACTAACTGCACCCAATATCTCTCCACTAACTGCACCCAATATCTCTCCCCTAACTGCCCCCAATATCTCTCCACTAACTGCACCCAATATCTCTCCACTAACTGCACCCAATATCTCTCCACTAACTGCACCCAATATCTCTTCACTAACTGCTCCCAATATCTCTCTACTAACTGCTCCCTATATCTCTCCCCTAACTGCTCCCAATATCTCTCCCCTAACTGCACCCAATATCTCTCCTCTAACTGCACCCAATATCTCTCCCCTAACTGCTCCCAATATCTCTCCCCTAACTGCACCCAATATCTCTCCTCTAACTGCACCCAATATCTCTCCCCTAACTGCTCCCAATATCTCTCCACTAACTGCACCCAATATCTCTCCACTAACTGCTCCCTATATCTCTCCCCTAACTGCTCCCAATATCTCTCCACTAACTGCACCCAATATCTCTCCACTAACTGCTCCCAATATCTCTCCACTAACTGCTCCCAATATCTCTCCACTAACTGCACCCATTATCTCTCCACTAACTGCTCCCAATATCTCTCCACTAACTGCACCCAATATCTCTCCACTAACTGCACCCAATATCTCTCCACTAACTGCTCCCAATATCTCTCCACTAACTGCACCCAATATCTCTTCACTAACTGCTCCCAATATCTCTCCACTAACTGCACCCAATATCTCTCCACTAACTGCACCCAATATCTCTCCACTAACTGCTCCCTATATCTCTCCACTAACTGCTCCCAATATCTCTCCACTAACTGCTCCCAATATCTCTCCACTAACTGCACCCAATATCTCTCCACTAACTGCACCCAATATCTCTCCACTAACTGCACCCATTATCTCTCCACTAACTGCTCCCAATATCTCTCCACTAACTGCTCCCAATATCTCTCCACTAACTGCACCCAATATCTCTCCACTAACTGCTCCCAATATCTCTCTACTAACTGCTCCCTATATCTCTCCACTAACTGCACCCAATATCTCTCCACTAACTGCTCCCAATATCTCTCCACTAACTGCTCCCAATATCTCTCTACTAACTGCTCCCAATATCTCTCTACTAACTGCTCCCTATATCTCTCCACTAACTGCTCCCAATATCTCTCCACTAACTGCTCCCAATATCTCTCCACTAACTGCTCCCAATATCTCTCTACTAACTGCACCCAATATCTCTCCACTAACTGCTCCCAATATCTCTCCACTAACTGCTCCCAATATCTCTCCACTAACTGCACCCAATATCTCTCCACTAACTGCTCCCAATATCTCTCCACTAACTGCTCCCAATATCTCTCCACTAACTGCACCCAATATCTCTCCCCTAACTGCACCCAATATCTCTCCACTAACTACTCCCAATAACTCTCCACTAACTGCTCCCAATATCTCTCTACTAACTGCACCCAATATCTCTCTACTAACTGCACCCAATATCTCTTCACTAACTGCACCCAATATCTCTTCACTAACTGCACCCAATATCTCTCCAATAACTGCACCCAATATCTCTCCACTAACTGCTCCCAATATCTCTCCCCTAAATGCTCCCAATATCTCTCCACTAACTGCTCCCAATATCTCTCCACTAACTGCACCCAATATCTCTCCCCTAACTGCTCCCAATATCTCTCCCCTAACTGCTCCCAATATCTCTCCACTAACTGCTCCCAATATCTCTCCACTAACTGCTCCCAATATCTCTCCACTAACTGCTCCCAATATCTCTCCACTAACTGCTCCCAATATCTCTCCACTAACTGCACCCAATATCTCTCCACTAACTGCACCCAATATCTCTCCACTAACTGCTCCCAATATCTCTCCACTAACTGCTCCCAATATCTCTCCACTAACTGCTCCCAATATCTCTCCACTAACTGCACCCAATATCTCTCCACTAACTGCACCCAATATCTCTCCACTAACTGCACCCAATATCTCTCCACTAACTGCTCCCAATATCTCTCCACTAACTGCACCCAATATCTCTCCACTAACTGCACCCAATATCTCACCACTAACTGCACCCAATATCCCTTCACTAACTGCTCCCAATATCTCTCCACTAACTGCTCCCAATATCTCTCTACTAACTGCTCCCTATATCTCTCCATTAACTGCTCCCAATATCTCTCCCCTAACTGCACCCAATATCTCTCCACTAACTGCACCCAATATCTCTCCACTAACTGCACCCAATATCTCTCCCATAACTGCCCCCAATATCTCTCCACTAACTGCACCCAATATCTCTCCACTAACTGCACCCAATATCTCTCCACTAACTGCTCCCAATATCTCTCCACTAACTGCACCCAATATCTCTCCACTAACTGCACCCAATATCACTCCACTAACTGCACCCAATATCTCTCCACTAACTGCTCCCAATATCTCTCCACTAACTGCACCCAATATCTCTTCACTAACTGCTCCCAATATCTCTCCACTAACTGCACCCAATATCTCTCCACTAACTGCTCCCAATATCTCTCTACTAACTGCACCCAATATCTCTCTACTAACTGCTCCCAATATCTCTCCACTAACTGCTCCCAATATCTCTCCACTAACTGCACCCAATATCTCTCCACTAACTGCTCCCAATATCTCTCCACTAACTGCTCCCAATATCTCTCCACTAACTGCTCCTAATATCTCTCCACTAACTGCACCCAATATCTCTCCACTAACTGCACCCAATATCTCTCCACTAACTGCACCCAATATCTCTCCACTAACTGCTCCCAATATCTCTCCACTAACTGCACCCAATATCTCTTCACTAACTGCTCCCAATATCTCTCCACTAACTGCACCCAATATCTCTCCACTAACTGCTCCCAATATCTCTCTACTAACTGCACCCAATATCTCTCTACTAACTGCTCCCAATATCTCTCCACTAACTGCTCCCAATATCTCTCCACTAACTGCACCCAATATCTCTCCACTAACTGCTCCCAATATCTCTCCACTAACTGCTCCCTATATCTCTCCACTAACTGCTCCTAATATCTCTCTACTAACTGCTCACCATATCTCTCCACTAACTGCTCCCAATATCTCTCCACTAACTGCTCCCAATATCTCTCCACTAACTGCTCCCGATATCTCTCCCCTAACTGCTCCCTATATCTCTCTACTAACTGCTCCCAATATCTCTCCACTAACTGCTCCCAATATCTCTCCACTAACTGCTCCCAATATCTCTCCACTAACTGCTCCCAATATCTCTCCCCTAACTGCACCCAATATCTCTCCTCTAACTGCTCCCAATATCTCTCCCCTAACTGCTCCCAATATCTCTCCACTAACTGCTCCCAATATCTCTCCCCTAACTGCACCCAATATCTCTCCTCTAACTGCTCCCAATATCTCTCCCCTAACTGCTCCCAATATCTCTCCACTAACTGCACCCAATATCTCTCCACTAACTGTACCCAATATCTCTCCACTAACTGCACCCAATATCTCTCCACTAACTGCACCCAATATCTCTCCTCTAACTGCTCCCAATATCTCTCCACTAACTGCACCCAATATCTCTCCACTAACTGCTCCCAATATCTCTCCACTAACTGTACCCAATATCTCTCCACTAACTGCACCCAATATCTCTCCACTAACTGCACCCAATATCTCTCCTCTAACTGCTCCCAATATCTCTCCACTAACTGCACCCAATATCTCTCCACTAACTGCTCCCAATATCTCTCCACTAACTGCACCCAATATCTCTCCACTAACTGCTCCCAATATCTCTCCACTAACTGCTCCCAATATCTCTCCACAAACTGCACCCAATATCTCTCCACTAACTACTCCCAATATCTCTCCACAAACTGCACCCAATATCTCTCCACTAACTGCTCCCAATATCTCTCCACTAACTGTACCCAATATCTCTCCACTAACTGCTCCCAATATCTCTCTACTAACTGCTCCCAATATCTCTCTACTAACTGCTCCCAATATCTCTCCACTAACTGCACCCAATATCTCTCCACTAACTGCACCCAATATCTCTCCACTAACTGCTCCCAATATCTCTCCACTAACTGCTCCCAATATCTCTCCACTAACTGCACCCAATATCTCTCCACTAACTGCTCCCAATATCTCTCCACTAACTGCACCCAATATCTCTCCACTAACTGCTCCCAATATCTCTCCACTAACTGCTCCCAATATCTCTCCACTAACTGCTCCCAATATCTCTCCCCTAACTGCACCCAATATCTCTCCCCTAACTGCTCCCAATATCTCTCCACTTACTGCACCCAATATCTCTCCACTAACTGCTCCCAATATCTCTCCACTAACTGCTCCCAATATCTCTCCACTAACTGCTCCCAGTATCTCTCCACTAACTGCTCCCAATATCTCTCCACTAACTTCTCCCAATATCTCTCCACTAACTGCTCCCAGTATCTCTCCACTAACTGCTCCCAATATCTCTCCACTAACTTCTCCCAATATCTCTCCACTAACTGCTTCCAATATCTCTCCACTAACTGCTCCCAATATCTCTCCACTAACTGCTCCCAATATCTCTCCACTAACTGCACCCAATATCTCTCTACTAACTGCTCCCAATATCTCTCCACTAACTGCACCCAATATCTCTCCACTAACTGCACCCAATATCTCTCTACTAACTGCTCCCAATATCTCTCCACTAACTGCACCCAATATCTCTCTACTAACTGCACCCAATATCTCTCTACTAACTGCTCCCAATATCTCTCCACTAACTGCCCCCAATATCTCTCCACTAACTGCTCCCAATATCTCTCCACTAACTGCCCCCAATATCTCTCCACTAACTGCACCCAATATCTCTCCACTAACTGCACCCAATATCTCTCTACTAACTGCTCCCTATATCTCTCCACTAACTGCTCCCAATATCTCTCCTCTAACTGCTCCCAATATCTCTCCACTAACTGCTCCCAATATCTCTCCACTAACTGCTCCCAATATCTCTCTACTAACTGCTCCCAATATCTCTCCACTAACTGCTCCCAATATCTCTCCCCTAACTGCTCCCAATATCTCTCCACTAACTGCTCCCAATATCTCTCCACTAACTGCTCCTAATATCTCTCCCCTAACTGCACCCAATATCTCTCCACTAACTGCACCCAATATCTCTCCACTAACTGCTCCCAATATCTCCCCACTAACTGCTCCCAATATCTCTCCACTAACTGCTCCCAATATCTCTACCCTAACTGCTCCCAATATCTCTCCCCTAACTGCTCCCAATATCTCTCCACTAACTGCACCCAATATCTCTCCACTAACTGCTCCCAATATCTCTCCACTAACTGCTCCCAATATCTCTCCACTAACTGCTCCCAATATCTCTCCTCTAACTGCTCCCAGTATCTCTCCACTAACTGCTCCCAATATCTCTCCACTAACTTCTCCCAATATCTCTCCACTAACTGCTCCCAGTATCTCTCCACTAACTGCTCCCAATATCTCTCCACTAACTTCTCCCAATATCTCTCCACTAACTGCTTCCAATATCTCTCTACTAACTGCACCCAATATCTCTCCACTAACTGCACCCAATATCTCTCTACTAACTGCTCCCAATATCTCTCCACTAACTGCACCCAATATCTCTCTACTAACTGCACCCAATATCTCTCCACTAACTGCACCCAATATCTCTCCACTAACTGCTCCCAATATCTCTCCCCTAACTGCTCCCAATATCTCTCCACTAACTGCACCCAATATCTCTCCACTAACTGCACCCAATATCTCTCCACTAACTGCTCCAATATCTCTCCACTAACTGCTCCCAATATCTCTCCCCTAACTGCTCCCAATATCTCTCCACTAACTGCTCCCAATATCTCTCCACTAACTGCTCCTAATATCTCTCCCCTAACTGCACCCAATATCTCTCCACTAACTGCACCCAATATCTCTCCACTAACTGCTCCCAATATCTCCCCACTAACTGCTCCCAATATCTCTCCACTAACTGCTCCCAATATCTCTACCCTAACTGCTCCCAATATCTCTCCCCTAACTGCTCCCAATATCTCTCCACTAACTGCACCCATATCTCTCCACTAACTGCTCCCAATATCTCTCCACTAACTGCTCCCAATATCTCTCCACTAACTGCACCCAATATCTCTCCACTAACTGCTCCCAATATCTCTCCACTAACTGCTCCCAATATCTCTCCCCTAACTGCTCCCAATATCTCTCTACTAACTGCTCCCAATATCTCTCCCCTAACTGCACCCAATATCTCTCCACTAACTGCTCCCAATATCTCTCCTCTAACTGCTCCCAATATCTCTCCACTAACTGCTCCCAATATCTCTCCACTAACTGCACCCAATATCTCTCCTCTAACTGCTCCCAATATCTCTCCTCTAACTGCTCCCAATATCTCTCCACTAACTGCTCCCAATATCTCTCCACTAACTGCACCCAATATCTCTCCACTAACTGCACCCAATATCTCTCCCCTAACTGCACCCAATATCTCTCCACTAACTGCTCCCAATATCTCTCCTCTAACTGCTCCCAATATCTCTCCACTAACTGCACCCAATATCTCTCCACTAACTGCTCCCAATATCTCTCCACTAACTGCTCCCAATATCTCTCCACTAACTGCACCCAATATCTCTCCACTAACTGCACCCAATATCTCTCCACTAACTGCTCCCAATATCTCTCCACTAACTGCTCCCAATATCTCTCCACTAACTTCACCCAATATCTCTCCACTAACTGCACCCAATATCTCTCCACTAACTGCTCCCAATATCTCTCCACTAACTGCTCCCAATATCTCTCCACTAACTGCTCCCAATATCTCTCCACTAACTGCACCCAATATCTCTCCACTAACTGCTCCCAATATCTCTCCACTAACTGCTCCCAATATCTCTCCACTAACTGCTCCCAATATCTCTCCACTAACTGCACCCAATATCTCTCCACTAACTGCACCCAATATCTCTCCACTAACTGCTCCCAATATCTCTCCACTAACTGCACCCAATATATCTCAACTAACTGCCCCCAATATCTCTCCACTAACTGCTCCCAATATCTCTCCACTAACTGCGACCAATATCTCTCCACTATCTGCTCCCAATATCTCTCCACTAACTGCTCCCAATATCTCTCCACTAACTGCTCCCAATATCTCTCCACTAACTGCTCCCAATATCTCTCCACTAACTGCTCCCAATATCTCTCCTCTAACTGCTCCCAATATCTCTCCACTAACTGCGACCAATATCTCTCCACTAACTGCGACCAATATCTCTCCACTATCTGCTCCCAATATCTCTCCACTAACTGCACCCAATATCTCTCAACTAACTGCCCCCAATATCTCTCCACTAACTGCTCCCAATATCTCTCTACTAACTGCTCCCAATATCTCTCAACTAACTGCACCCAATATCTCTCCACTAACTGCACCCAATATCTCTCCTCTAACTGCTCCCAATATCTCTCCACTAACTGCACCCAATATCTCTCCACTAACTGCACCCAATATCTCTCTACTAACTGCACCCAATATCTCTCCACTAACTGCTCCCAATATCACTCCGATAACTGCTCCCAATATCTCTCAACTAACTGCTCCCAATATCTCTCCACTAACTGCACCCAATATCTCTCCACTAACTGCACCCAATATCTCTCCACTAACTGCTCCCAATATCTCTCCTCTAACTGCTCCCAATATCTCTCCACTAACTGCACCCAATATCTCTCCACTAACTGCTCCCAATATCTCTCCACTAACTGCTCCCAATATCTCTCCACTAACTGCTCCCAATATCTCTCTACTAACTGCTCCCAATATCTCTCCACTAACTGCACCCAATATCTCTCCACTAACTGCTCCCAATATCTCTCCACTAACTGCACCCAATATCTCTCCACTAACTGCTCCCAATATCTCTCCACTAACTGCTCCCAATATCTCTCCACTAACTGCTCCCAATATCTCTCCACTAACTGCTCCCAATATCTCTCCACTAACTGCACCCAATATCTCTCCACTAACTGCTCCCAATATCTCTCCACTAACTGCATCCCAATATCTCTCCCCTAACTGCTCCCAATATCTCTGCTCTAACTGCTCCCAATATCTCTCCACTAACTGCACCCAATATCTCTCCCCTAACTGCTCCCAATATCTCTGCTCTAACTGCACCCAATATCTCTCCACTAACTGCTCCCAATATCTCTCCACTAACTGCACCCAATATCTCTCCCCTAACTGCTCCCAATATCTCTGCTCTAACTGCTCCCAATATCTCTCCACTAACTGCTCCCAATATCTCTCCACTAACTGCACCCAATATCTCTCCACTAACTGCTCCCAATATCTCTCCACTAACTGCTCCCAATATCTCTCCCCTAACTGCTCCCAATATCTCTGCTCTAACTGCTCCCAATATCTCTCCACTAACTGCTCCCAATATCTCTCCTCTAACTGCTCCCAATATCTCTCCCCTAACTGCTCCCAATATCTCTCTACTAACTGCTCCCAATATCTCTCTACTAACTGCTCCCAATATCTCTCAACTAACTGCTCCCAATATCTCTCCACTAACTGCTCCCAATATCTCTCCACTAACTGCTCCCAATATCTCTCCTCTAACTGCTCCCAATATCTCTCCACTAACTGCTCCCAATATCTCTCCACTAACTGCTCCAATATCTCTCCACTAACTGCTTCCAATATCTCTCCACTAACTGCACCCAATATCTCTCCACTAACTGCACCCAATATCTCTCCACTAACTGCTCCCAATATCTCTCCTCTAACTGCTCCCAATATCTCTCCACTAACTGCACCCAATATCTCTCCACTAACTGCACCCAATATCTCTCCACTAACTGCTCCCAATATCTCTCCTCTAACTGCTCCCAATATCTCTCCTCTAACTGCTCCCAATATCTCTCCACTAACTGCACCCAATATCTCTCCACTAACTGCTCCCAATATCTCCCCACTAACTGCACCCAATATCTCTCCACTAACTGCTCCCAATATCTCTCCACTAACTGCTCCCAATATCTCTCCACTAACTGCACCCAATATCTCTCCACTAACTGCTCCTAATATCTCTCCACTAAATGCTCCCAATATCTCTCCACTAACTGCTCCCAATATCTCTCCACTAACTGCTCCCAATATCTCTCCACTAACTGCACTAAATATCTCTCCACTAACTGCTCCCAATATCTCTCCACTAACTGCACCCAATATCTCTCCACTAACTGCTCCCAATATCTCTCCACTAACTGCACCCAATATCTCTCCACTAACTGCACCAATATCGTCTCCACTATCTGCACCCAATATCTCTGCCACGAACTGCTCCAATATCTCTCCACTAACTGCACCCAATATCTCTCCACTAACTGCACCCAATAATCTCTCCACTAACTGCTCCTAATATCTCTCCACTAAATGCATCCCAATATCTCTCCACTAACTGCTCCCAATATCTCTCCACTAACTGCTCCCAATATCTCTCCACTGTACTGCACTAAATATCTCTCCACTAACGTGCTCTAAATAGCTCTCCACTAACTGCTCCCAATATCTCTCCACTAACTGCTCCCAATATCTCTCCACTAACTGCACCCAATATCTCTCCACTAACTGCTCCCAATATCTCTCCACTAACTGATCCCAATATCTCTCCACTAACTGCTCCCAATATCTCTCCACTAATTGCTCCCAATATCTCTCCACTAACTGCTCCCAATATCTCTCCACTAACTGCTCCCAATATCTCTCCACTAACTGCTCCCAATATCTCTCCACTAACTGCTCCCAATATCTCTCCACTAACTGCACCCAATATCTCTCCACTAACTGCTCCCAATATCTCTCCAGTAACTGCACCCAATATCTCTCCACTAACTGCTCCCAATATCTCTCCACTAACTGCTCCCAATATCTCTCCAGTAACTGCTCCCAATATCTCTCCACTAACTGCTCCCAATATCTCTCTACTAACTGCTCCCAATATCTCTCTACTAACTGCTCCCAATATCTCTCCACTAACTGCACCCAATATCTCTCCACTAACTGCACCCAATATCTCTCCACTAACTGCACCCAATATCTCTCCACTAACTGCTCCCAATATCTCTCCACTAACTGCACCCAATATCTCTCCACTAACCTGCACCCAATATCTCTCCACTAACTCGCACCCAATATCTCTCCACTAACTGCACCCAATATCTCTCCACTAACTGCTCCCAATATCTCTCCACTACCTGCACCCAATATCTCTCCACTAACTGCACCCAATATCTCTCCACTAACTGCACCCAATATCTCTCCACTAACTGCTCCCAATATCTCTCCACTAACTGCACCCAATATCTCTCCACTAACTGCACCCAATATCTCTCCACTAACTGCTCCCAATATCTCTCCACTAACTCCTCCCAATTATCTCTCCACTAACTGCCACCCAATATCTCTCCACTAACAGCTCCCAATATCTCTCCACTAACTGCAAGCCCAATATCTCTCCACTAACGTGCAGCCCAATATCTCTCCACTAACTGCACCCAATAACTCTCCACTAAACTGCTCCCAATATCTCTCGCACTAACTGCACCCAATATCTCTCCACTAACAGCTCCCAATATCTCTCCACTAACTGCACCCAATATCTCTCCACTAACTGCACCCATATATCTCTCCACTAATTGCACCCAATATCTCTCCACTAACTGCTCCCAATATCTCTCCACTAACTGCACCCAATATCTCTCCACTAACTGCTCCCATATCTCTCCACTAACTGCACCCAATATCTCTCCACTAACTTGCACCCAATATCTCTCCATTAACTGCTCCCAATATCTCTCCACTAACTTGCTCCCAATATCTCTCTCCCGTAACTGCTCCCTATATCTCTCCACTAACTGCTCCCAATATCTCTCCACTAAATGCTCCCAATATCTCTCCACTAACTGCTCCCAATATCTCTCCCCTAACTGCTCCCTATATCTCTCCACTAACTGCTCCCAATATCTCTCCACTAACTGCTCGCAATATCTCTCCCCTAACTGCTCCCAATATCTCTCCCCTAACTGCTCCCAATATCTCTCCACTAACTGCACCCAATATCTCTCCACTAACTGCACCCAATATCTCTCCACTAACTGCACCCAATATCTCTCCACTAACTGCACCCAATATCTCTCCAGCTAGCTGCTCGCCAATATCTCTCTATAACTGCTCCCAATTCTCTCCATAACTGCTCCCAATATCTCTCCACTAGCTGCTCCCAATATCTCTCCACTAACTGCTCCCAACATCTCTCCACTAAATCTGCACCCAAGTATCTCTCACTAACTGCACCCAAATATCTCTCCACTAACTGCACCCATATCTCTCCACTAAGACTGCTCCCAATATCTCTCCACTAACTGCTCCCAATATCTCTCCACTAACCTGCACCCAATATCTCTCCACTAACTGCAGCCCAATATCTCTCCACTAACTGCTCCCAATATCTCTCCACTAACTGCACCGCCAATATCTCTCCACTAACTGCTCCCAATATCTCTCCACTAACTGCACCCAATATCTCTCCACTAACTGCTCCCAAAATCTCTCCTCTAACTGCTCCCAATATCTCTCCACTAACTGCACCCAATATCTCTCCCCTAACTGCACCCAATATCTCTCCACTAAATGCTCCCAATATCTCTCCACTAACTGCTCCCAATATCTCTCCACTAACTGCACCCAATATCTCTGCACTAACTGCACCCAATATCTCTCCACTAACTGCTCCCAATATCTCTCCACTAACTGCTCCCAATATCTCTCCTCTAACTGCTCCCAATATCTCTCCTCTAACTGCTCCCAATATCTCTCCACTAACTGCTCCCAATATCTCTCCACTAACTGCTCCCAATATCTCTCCACTAACTGCACCCAATATCTCTCCACTAACTGCTCCCAATATCTCTCCACTAACTGCTCCCAATATCTCTCCACTAACTGCTCCCAATATCTCTCCACTAAATGCTCCCAATATCTCTCTACTAACTGCTCCCAATATCTCTCCACTAACTGCACCCAATATCTCTCCACTAAATGCTCCCAATATCTCTCCACTAAATGCTCCCAATATCTCTCCACTAACTGCACCCAATATCTCTCCACTAAATGCTCCCAATATCTCTCCACTAACTGCTCCTAATATCTCTCCACTAAATGCTCCCAATATCTCTCCACTAAATGCTCCCAATATTTCTCCACTAACTGCACCCAATATCTCTCCCCTAACTGCTCCCAATATCTCTCCACTAACTGCACCCAATATCTCTCCCCTAACTACTCCCAATATCTCTCCACTAACTGCTCCCAACATCTCTCCACTAACTGCTCCCAATATCTCTCCACTAACTGCTCCCAATATCTCTCCACTAACTGCTCCCGGCAATATCTCTCCACTAACTGCTCCCAATATCTCTCCCCTAACTACTCCCAATATCTCTCCACTAACTGCTCCCAACATCTCTCAACTAACTGCACCCAATATCTCTCCACTAACTGCTCCCAATATCTCTCCACTAACTGCCCCCAATATCTCTCCTCTAACTGCTCCCAATATCTCTCAACTAACTGCACCCAATATCTCTCCACTAACTGCTCCCAATATCTCTCCACTAACTGCCCCCAATATCTCTCCACTAACTGCTCCCAATATCTCTCCACTAACTGCTCCCAATATCTCTCTACTAACTGCTCCCTATATCTCTCCCCTAACTGCTCCCAATATCTCTCCACTAACTGCACCCAATATCTCTCCACTAACTGCTCCCAATATCTCTCCACTAACTGCACCCAATATCTCTCCACCAACTGCTCCCAATATCTCTCCACTAACTGCTCCCAATATCTCTCCACTAACTGCACCCAATATCTCTCCACTAAATGCTCCCAATATCTCTCCACTAACTGCACCCAATATCTCTCCACTAACTGCTCCCAATATCTCTCCACTAACGCTCCCAAGTATCTCTCCACTAATTTGCTCCCAATATCTCTCCTAACTGCTCCCCAATATCTCGTCTACTAACTGCTCCCAATATCTCTCTCCACTAAATGCTCCCAATATCTCTCTACTAACTGCTCCCAATATCTCTCCACTAACTGCAGCCCAATATCTCTCCACTAACTGCACCCAATATCTCTCCACTAACTGCTCCCAATATCTTCTCCACGAACTGCTCCCAATATCTCTCCACTAACTGCTCCCAATATCTCTCCAGTAACTGCACCCAATATTCCTCACTAACTGCTCCCAATATCTCTCCACTAACTGCTCCCAGATAATCTCTCCACTAACTGCACCCAATATCTCTCCACTAACTTCACCTATATCTCTCCACTAACTGCTCCCGAATATCTCTCCACTAACTGCTCCCAATATCTCTCCACTAACTGCACCCGAATATCTCTCCACTAACTGCATCCCAATATCTCTCCACTAACTGCTCCCAATATCTCTCCTACTAACTGCTCCCAATATCTCTCCACTAACTGCTCCCAATATCTCTCCACTAACTGCACCCAATATCTCTCCAGACCTAAATGCATCCCAATATCTCGCCACTTAACTGGCTCCCAATATCTCTCCTCCTAACGTGCTCAGATATCTCTCCACTAGCTAGGCTTCCCAATCTCTCCCCTAACTAGCACCCAATATCTCGCAACTAACTGCACCCAAATATCTCTCCACTAACTGCACCCAATATCTCTCCCCTAACTGCTCCCAATACTCTCCACTAACTGCAACCCAGATATCTCTCCCACTAACTGCACCCAATATCTCTCCAACTAACTGCACCCAATATCTCTCCACTAACTGCACCCAATATCTCCCTACTAACTGCTCCCAATATCTCTCCACTAACTGCTCCCAATATCTCTCCACCTAACTGCTCCCAATATCTCTCCACTAACTGCACCCAATATCTCCCCACTAACTGCACCCAATATATCTCCACTAACTGCTCCCAATATCTCTCCACTAACTGCTCCCGATATCTCTCCACTAACTGCTCCCAATATCTCTCCACTAACTGCTCCCGATATCTCTCCACTAACTGCTCCCAATATCTCTCCACTAACTGCTCCCAGATAGTCTCGTCCACTAACTGCACCCAATATCTCTCCACTAACTGCACCAATATCTCTCCACTAACTGCTCCCAAGTATCTCTCCACTAACTGCTCCAATATCTCTCCACTAATGCTCCCAATATCTCTCCACTAACTGCTCCCAATATCTCTCCACTAACTGCTCCCAATATCTCTCCACTAACTGCACTAATATCTCTCCACTAACTGCTCCCAATATCTCTCCACTAACTGCTCCCAATATCTCTCCACTAACTGCTCCCAATATCTCTCCACTAACTGCACCCAATATCTCTCCACTAACTGCACCCAATATCTCTCCACTAACTGCTCCCAATATCTCTCCACTAACTGCTCCCAATATCTCTCCACTAATGCTCCCAATATCTCTCCACTAACTGCTCCCAATATCTCTCACTAACTGCTCCCAATATCTCTCCACTAACTGCTCCCAATATCTCTCCACTAACTGCTCCCAATATCTCTCCCCTAACTGCACCCAATATCTCTCCACTAACTGCTCCCAATATCTCTCCACTAACTGCTCCCAATATCTCTCCACTAACTGCACCCAATACTCTCCACTAACTGCTCCAATATCTCTCCACTAACTGCTCCCAATATCTCTCCACTAACTGCTCCCATATCTCTCCACTAACTGCTCCCAATATCTCTCCACTAACTGCTCCCAATATCTCTCCACTAACTGCTCCCAATATCTCTCTACTAACTGCTCCCAAAATCTCTCCACTAACTGCTCCCAATATCTCTCCACTAACTGCACCCAATACTCCCACTAACTGCACCCAATATCTCTCCACTAACTGCTCCCAATACTTCTCCACTAACTGCTCCCAATATCTCCACTAACTGCACCCAATATCTCTCCACTAACTGCACCCAATATCTCTCCACTAACTGCACCCAATATCTCTCCACTAACTGCTCCCAATATCTCTCCACTAACTGCTCCCAATATCTCTCCACTAACTGCACCCAATATCTCTCCACTAACTGCTCCCAATATCTCTCCACTAACTCCTCCCAATATCTCTCCACTAACTGCACCCAATCTCTCCACTAACAGTCCCAATATCTCTCCACTACTGCACCCGAATATCTCTCCACTAACTGCACCCAATATCTCTCCACTAACTGCACCCAATATCTCTCCACTAACTGCACCCAATATCTCTCCACTAACTGCACCCAATATCTCTCCACTAACAGCTCCCAATATCTCTCCACTAACTGCACCCAATATCTCTCCACTAACTGCACCCAATATCTCTCCACTAACTGCTCCCAATCTCTCCACTAACTGCACCCAATATCTCTCCACTAACTGCTCCCAATATCTCTCCACTAACTGCTCCCAATATCTCTCCTAACTGCACCCAATATCTCTCCACTAACTGCTCCCAAAATCTCTCCACTAACTGCACCCAATATCTCTCCACTAACTGCTCCCAATATCTCTCCACTAACTGCACCCAATATCCCTCCACTAACTGCACACAATATCTCTCCATTAACTGCTCCCAATATCTCTCCACTAACTGCTCCCAATATCTCTCCCGTAACTGCTCCCAATATCTCTCTACTAACTGCTCCCAATATCTCTCCAGTAACTGCACCCAATATCTCTCCACTAACTGCTCCCAATATCTCTCCACTAACTGCACCCAATATCTCTCCACTAACTGCACCCAATATCTCTCCACTAACTGCACCCAATATCTCTCCACTAACTGCACCCAATATCTCTCACTAACTGCACCCAATATCTCTCCACTAACAGCTCCCAAATATCTCTCCATAACTCACCCAATATCTCTCCACTAACTGCACCCAATATCTCTCCACTAACTGCACCCAATATCTCTCCACTAACTGCTCCCAATATCTCTCCACTAACTGCACCCAATATCTCTCCACTAACTGCTCCCAATATCTCTCCACTAAC